>JAPQNM010000018.1:9511868-9529368 GCA_029783475.1 Metacarcinus magister
AGCTGAGGAGCAGTGTTAAAATCTTGTAGCAGTGATAACATGATGGTTGGCATGTACTGACGATGCTCTTCAATAGTGCATTCGACCCAGTTCACTTCTACAAGGACTCAAGATTCAGAATGACCTAAACCACATCTTTTATCCACCATATATCCTCCATAATATATACCCATCGCACAAAAATACCCATTAAAAGAGAGACTTGTGTAAAAATCTCTTGGAGAATTTCCCAAAAGATTACTTCGATTGGGAAATAAAATAACAGTGAAGTATTATAGATCATGAAACAAAATCGTATCCACTACTTAGGTGCAGCACTTGAAAATGAACACAGAACACAGACTCCGCTCAATGGCAGCAGCGCCCACGTAACTCACAACCTTAAAAGCCCACGTACGAGAGAGAGAGAGAGAGAGAGAGAGAGAGAGAGAGAGAGAGAGAGAGAGAGAGAGAGAGAAAGAGAAAGAGAAAGAGAAAGAGAGAGAGAGAGAGAGAGAGAGAGAGAGAGAGAGAGAGAGAGAGAGAGAGAGAGAGAGAGACGAGGGGAAAAAGGTCGAAATTTTAATTACTGTCTGGCCACCAAGGGACTCAACTTTTCCTCTCTCGGGAGCACGTTACCTGCCCTATCTGTCCCCCTCCTCTTAGTCGTCGTCGTCGTCGTCCTCCTCCTCCTCCTCTTCTTCTTCTGCTGCTGCTGCTTCTTCTTCTTCTTTTTCTTTTTCTTCTTCTTTTTCTTCTTCATCATCATCATCATCATCATCATCATCATCATCATCATCATCATCTGCTGCTTCTTCTTTTTTTTTCTTTTTTTTTCTTCTTCTTCTTCTTCTTTTTCCTTCAATTACTTCTCCTCCTCCTCCTCCTCCTCCTCCTCCTCCTCCTCCTCCTCCTCCTCCTCCTCCTCCTCCTCCTCTCCTCTCCTCCCTTAACCCATTCAGTTCTTGCGGCACACCGTATGTGCCAGCAGCGTCTCCCTCTCCTGTGTTTGCGGCACGACGTCTGTGCCAAGATCTTTATATCATTCCCATGCATATACATATGATGTATAGGCCAGTGTAACAACTTTTATCATTATTTACAAATTTCTATTGTCTTATGTATCAGAATTACCATTCTTATGAGTATTTATGTGATATTCAATAGATAATTTTACGGTACGATAACTGCGGTTTGGCAACACCGCCGGACACAATATATAACCGTCGCTCCGTCGGCCGTCAGCGACGGGCTCTTCTAGCTAGCATTAGATATTGGATATTGAAAATATTGAAAATATTGGAAATATCATTGCAGCATCTGATACACCTAATTAAACTGTACAACTGTCATTATGAATATTTGTTTTATGACTAATAATTACGCAGTAAAATGAAACTTAATATTTATATAAAAACATGACTTTCCTCCTAATTTTCCCGAAAGCTATTAGAGATATTGGAAATATCATTGCAGCATCTGATAGACCTAATTAAACTGTACAACTGACATTATGAATATTTGTTCTATGACTAATAATTACGCAGTAATATGAAACTTAATATATATATATATATATATAAACATAACTTTCCACCTCATTTTCTCGAAAGCTATTAGAGATATTTGAAATATTATTGCAGCATCTGATAGACCAAATTAAAATCTACTACTGTCATTATGAATATTTTCACTAGTACTAATAAATACTGAATTTTACTTTTTTTTAAATTAATTTTTTCCTCGTTTTCGCGACAGCTATTAGAGATATTGGAAATATCATTGACACATCTGATACACCTAATTCAACTGTACAACTGATATTATGAATATTTGTTCTATGACTAATAATTACGCAGTAAAATAAAAGCGTATTTTTATATAAAAACATGACTTTCCTCGTCATTTTCTTGAAAGCTATTAGAGATATTGGAAATATAATTGCAGCATCTGATAGACCTAATTAAACTGTACAACTGATATTATGAATATTTGTTCTATGACTAATAATTACGCAGTAAAATGAAACTTAATATTTATTTAAAAACATGACTTTCCTCCTCATTTTCTCGAAAGCTATTAGAGATATTGGAAATATCATTGCAGCAGCTGATACACCTAATTAAACTGTACAACTGATATTATGAATATTTTTCTATGACTAATAATTACGCAGTAAAATGAAACTTAATATATATTTAAAAACATGAATTTCCTCCTCATTTTCCCGAAAGCTATTAGAGATATTGGAAATATCATTGCAGCTTCTGATACACCTAATTAAACTGTACAACTGTCATTATGAATATTTGTTCTATGACTAACAATTACGCAGTAAAATTAAACTTAATATATATTTAAAAACAAGACTTTCGTCCTCTTTTTCCCGAAAGCTATTAGAGATATTGGAAATATCATTACAGCATCTGATACACCTAATTAAACTGTACAACGCTCATTATGAATATTTGTTCTATGACTAATAATTACTCAGTAAAATGAAACTTAATATTTTTATATAAACATAACTTTCTCCTCATTTTCCTCGAAAGCTATTACAGATATTGGAAATATCATTGCAGCATCTGATACACCTAATTAAACTGTACAACTGTCATTATGAATATTTGTTCTATGACTAATAATTACGCAGTAAAATGAAACTTAATATTTATATAAAAACATGAATTTCCTCCTCATTTTCTCGAAAGCTATTAGAGATATTGGAAATATCATTGCAGCATCTGATAGACCTAATTAAACTGTAAAACTGAGATTATGAATATTTGTTCTATGACTAATAATTACGCAGTAAAATGAAACTTAATATTTATATAAAAACATGACTTTCCTCCTCATTTTCTCGAAAGCTATTAGAGATATTGGAAATATCATTGCAGCATCTGATACACCTAATTAAACTGTACAACTGTCATTATGAATATTTGTTCTATGACTAATAATTACGCAGTAAAATGAAACTTAATTTTTATATAGAAACATGACTTTCCTCCTCATTTTCTCGAAAGCTATTAGAGATATTGGAAATATCATTGCAGCATCTGATACACCTAATTAAACTGTACAACTGTCATTATGAATATTTGTTCTATGACTAATAATTACGCAGTAAAATGAAACTTAATTTTTATATAAAAACATGACTTTCCTCCTCTTTTTCCCGAAAGCTATTAGAGATATTGGAAATATCATTACAGCATCTGATACACCTAATTAAACTGTACAACGCTCATTATGAATATTTGTTCTATGACTAATAATTACTCAGTAAAATGAAACTTAATATTTTTATATAAACAACTTTTCTCCTCATTTCCTCGAAAGCTATTACAGATATTGGAAATATCATTGCAGCATCTGATACACCTAATTAAACTGTACAACTGTCATTATTAATATTTGTTCTATGACTAATAATTACGCAGTAAAATGAAACTTAATATTTATATAGAACATGAATTTCCTCCTCATTTTCTCGAAAGCTATTAGAGATATTGGAAATATCATTGCAGCATCTGATAGACCTAATTAAACTGTAAAACTGAAATTATGAATATTTGTTCTATGACTAATAATTACGCAGTAAAATGAAACTTAATATTTATATAAAAACATGACTTTCCTCCTCATTTTCTCGAAAGCTACTAGAGATATTGGAAATATCATTGCAGCATCTGATACACCTAATTAAACTGTACAACTGTCATTATGAATATTTGTTCTATGACTAATAATTACGCAGTAAAATGAAACTTAATTTTTATATAAAAACATGACTTTCCTCCTCATTTTCTCGAAAGCTATTAGAGATATTTGAAATATTATTGCAGCATCTGATAGACCTAATTAAAATCTACTACTGTCATTATGAATATTTTCACTAGTACTAATAAATACTGAATTTTACTTTTTTTTAAATTACTTTTTTCCTCGTTTTCTCGAAAGCTATTAGAGATATTGGAAATATCATTGCATCATCTGATACACCTAATTCAACTGTACAACTGATATTATGAATATTTGTTCTATGACTAATAATTACGCAGTAAAATAAAACCGTATTTTTTTTATAAAAACATGACTTTCCTCGTCATTTTCTTGAAAGCTATTAGAGATATTGGAAATATAATTGCAGCATCTGATAGACCTAATTAAACTATACAACTGATATTATGAATATTTGTTCTATGACTAATAATTACGCAGTAAAATGAAACTTAATATTTATTTAAAAACATGACTTTCCTCCTCATTTTCTCGCAAGCTGTTAGAGATATTGGAAATATCATTGCAGCAGCTGATATACCTAATCAAACTGTACAACTGATATTATGAATACTTTTTCTATGACTAATAATTACGCAGTAAAATGAAACTTAATATATATTTAAAAACATGAATTTCCTCCTCATTTTCCCGAAAGCTATTAGAGATATTGGAAATATCATTGCAGCATCTGATACACCTAATTAAACTGTACAACTATCATTATGAATATTTGTTCTATGACTAACAATTACGCAGTAAAATTAAACTTAATATTTATTTAAAAACATGACTTTCCTCCTCTTTTTCCCGAAAGCTATTAGAGATATTGGAAATATCATACAGCATCTGATACACCTAATTAAACTGTACAACGTCATTATGAATATTTGTTCTATGACTAATAATTACTCAGTAAAATGAAACTTAATATTTTTATATAAACAACTTTTCTCCTCATTTCCTCGAAAGCTATTACAGATATTGGAAATATCATTGCAGCATCTGATACACCTAATTAAACTGTACAACTGTCATTATGAATATTTGTTCTATGACTAATAATTACGCAGCAAAATGAAACTTAATATTTATATATAAACATGAATTTCCTCCTCATTTTCTCGAAAGCTATTAGAGATATTGGAAATATCATTGCAGCATCTGATACACCTAATTAAACTGTACAACGCTCATTATGAATATTTGTTCTATGACTAATAATTACTCAGTAAAATGAAACTTAATATTTTATATAAAACATGACTTTCTCCTCATTTTCCTCGAAAGCTATTAGAGATATTGGAAATATCATTGCAGCATCTGATACACCTAATTAAACTGTACAACTGTCATTATGAATATTTGTTCTATGACTAATAATTACGCAGTAAAATGAAACTTAATATTTATATAAAACATGAATTTCCTCCTCATTTTCTCGAAAGCTATTAGAGATATTGGAAATATCATTGCAGCATCTGATAGACCTAATTAAACTGTAAAACTGAAATTATGAATATTTGTTCTATGACTAATAATTACGCAGTAAAATGAAACTTAATATTTATATAAAAACATGACTTTCCTCCTCATTTTCTCGAAAGCTACTAGAGATATTGGAAATATCATTGCAGCATCTGATACACCTAATTAAACTGTACAACTGTCATTATGAATATTTGTTCTATGACTAATAATTACGCAGTAAAATGAAACTTAATTTTTATATAAAAACATGACTTTCCTCCTCATTTTCTCGAAAGCTATTAGAGATATTTGAAATATTATTGCAGCATCTGATAGACCTAATTAAAATCTACTACTGTCATTATGAATATTTTCACTAGTACTAATAAATAGTGAATTTTACTTTTTTTTAAATTACTTTTTTCCTCGTTTTCTCGAAAGCTATTAGAGATATTGGAAATATCATTGCATCATCTGATACACCTAATTCAACTGTACAACTGATATTATGAATATTTGTTCTATGACTAATAATTACGCAGTAAAATAAAACCGTATTTTTATATAAAAACATGACTTTCCTCGTCATTTTCTTGAAAGCTATTAGAGATATTGGAAATATAATTGCAGCATCTGATAGACCTAATTAAACTGTACAACTGATATTATGAATATTTGTTCTATGACTAATAATTACGCAGTAAAATGAAACTTAATATTTATTTAAAAACATGACTTTCCTCCTCATTTTCTCGAAGCTATTAGAGATATTGGAAATATCATTGCAGCAGCTGATACACCTAATTAAACTGTACAACTGATATTATGAATACTTTTTCTATGACTAATAATTACGCAGTAAAATGAAACTTAATATATATTTAAAAACATGAATTTCCTCCTCATTTTCCCGAAAGCTATTAGAGATATTGGAAATATCATTGCAGCATCTGATACACCTAATTAAACTGTACAACTGTCATTATGAATATTTGTTCTATGACTAACAATTACGCAGTAAAATTAAACTTAATATTTATTTAAAAACATGACTTTCCTCCTCTTTTTCCCGAAAGCTATTAGAGATATTGGAAATATCATTACAGCATCTGATACACCTAATTAAATTGTACAACGCTCATTATGAATATTTGTTCTATGACTAATAATTACTCAGTAAAATGAAACTTAATATTTTTATATAAACAACTTTTCTCCTCATTTCCTCGAAAGCTATTACAGATATTGGAAATATCATTGCAGCATCTGATACACCTAATTAAACTGTACAACTGTCATTATTAATATTTGTTCTATGACTAATAATTACGCAGTAAAATGAAACTTAATATTTATATATAAACATGAATTTCCTCCTCATTTTCTCGAAAGCTATTAGAGATATTGGAAATATCATTGCAGCATCTGATACACCTAATTAAACTGTACAACGCTCATTATGAATATTTGTTCTATGACTAATAATTACGCAGTAAAATGAAACTTAATATTTTATATAAAACATAATTTTCCTCCTCATTTCCTCGAAAGCTATTAGAGATATTGGAAATATCATTGCAGCATCTGATACACATAATTAAACTGTACAACTGTCATTATGAATATTTGTTCTATGACTAATAATTACGCAGTAAAATGAAACTTAATATTTATATATAAAACATGAATTTCCTCCTCATTTTCTCGAAAGCTATTAGAGATATTGGAAATATCATTGCAGCATCTGATAGACCTAATTAAACTGTAAAACTGAAATTATGAATATTTGTTCTATGACTAATAATTACGCAGTAAAATGAAACTTAATATTTATATAAAAACATGACTTTCCTCCTCATTTTCTCGAAAGCTATTAGAGATATTGGAAATATCATTGCAGCATCTGATACACCTAATTAAACTGTACAACTGTCATTATGAATATTTGTTCTATGACTAATAATTACGCAGTAAAATGAAACTTAATTTTTATATAAAAACATGACTTTCCTCCTCATTTTCTCGAAAGCTATTAGAGATATTTGAAATATTATTGCAGCATCTGATAGACCTAATTAAAATCTACTACTGTCATTATGAATATTTTCACTAGTACTAATAAATAGTGAATTTTACTTTTTTTAAAATTACTTTTTCCTCGTTTTCTCGAAAGCTATTAGAGATATTGGAAATATCATTGCATCATCTGATACACCTAATTCAACTGTACAACTGATATTATGAATATTTGTTCTATGACTAATAGTTACGCAGTAAAATAAAACCGTATTTATATATAAAAACATGACTTTCCTCGTCATTTTCTTGAAAGCTATTAGAGATATTGGAAATATAATTGCAGCAGCTGATACACCTAATTAAACTGTACAACTGATATTATGAATATTTTTTTCTATGACTAATAATTACGCAGTAAAATGAAACTTAATATTTATTTAAAAACATGACTTTCCTCCTCATTTTCTCGATAGCTATTAAAGATATTGGAAATATCATTGCAGCAGCTGATACACCTAATTAAACTGAACAACTGATATTATGAACACTTTTTCTATGACTAATGATTACGCAGTAAAATGAAACTTAATATATATTTAAAAACATGAATTTCCTCCTCATTTTCCCGAAAGCTATTAGAGATATTGGAAATATCATTGCAGCATCTGATACACCTAATTAAACTGTACAACTGTCATTATGAATATTTGTTCTATGACTAACAATTACGCAGTAAAATTAAACTTAATATTTATTTAAAAACATGACTTTCCTCCTCTTTTTCCCGAAAGCTATTAGAGATATTGGAAATATCATTACAGCATCTGATACACCTAATTAAACTGTACAACGCTCATTATGAATATTTGTTCTATGACTAATAATTACTCAGTAAAATGAAACTTAATATTTTATATAAACAACTTTTCTCCTCATTTCCTCGAAAGCTATTACAGATATTGGAAATATCATTGCAGCATCTGATACACCTAATTAAACTGTACAACTGTCATTATGAATATTTGTTCTATGACTAATAATTACGCAGTAAAATGAAACTTAATATTTATATATAAACATGAATTTCCTCCTCATTTTCTCGAAAGCTATTAGAGATATTGGAAATATCATTGCAGCATCTGATAGACCTAATTAAACTGTACAAACTGTCATTATGAATATTTGTTCTATGACTAATAATTACGCAGTAAAATGAAACTTAATATTTATATAAAACATGACTTTCCTCCTCATTTTCTCGAAAGCTATTAGAGATATTGGAAATATCATTGCAGCATCTGATACACCTAATTAAACTGTACAACTGATCATTATGAATATTTGTTCTATGACTAATAATTACGCAGTAAAATGAAACTTAATATTTATATAAAAACATGACTTTCCTCCTCATTTTCTCGAAAGCTATTAGAGATATTGGAAATATCATTGCAGCATCTGATACACCTAATTAAACTGTACAACTGTCATTATGAATATTTGTTCTATGACTAATAATTACGCAGTAAAATGAAACTTAATTTTTATATAAAAACATGACTTTCCTCCTCATTTTCTCGAAAGCTATTAGAGATATTTGAAATATTATTGCAGCATCTGATAGACCTAATTAAAATCTACTACTGTCATTATGAATATTTTCACTAGTACTAATAAATACTGAATTTTACTTTTTTTAAAATTACTTTTTTCCTCGTTTTCTCGAAAGCTATTAGAGATATTGGAAATATCATTGCATCATCTGATACACCTAATTCAACTGTACAACTGATATTATGAATATTTGTTCTATGACTAATAATTACGCAGTAAAATAAAACCGTATTTTATATAAAAACATGACTTTCCTCGTCATTTTCTTGAAAGCTATTAGAGATATTGGAAATATAATTGCAGCATCTGATAGACCTAATTAAACTGTACAACTGATATTATGAATATATTTTCTCTATTTTCTCGAAAGCTATAGATATGAAATATATGCAGCATTGATAGACCTAATTAAAACTTACGTATTATATTTTCATAGTAAAAACATGACTTTTTTTTAAACTCCTCATTTTCTCGAAAGCTATTAGAGATATTGGAAATATCATTGCAGCATCTGATACACCTAATTAAACTGTACAACTGATATTATGAATATTTGTTCTATGACTAATAATTACGCAGTAAAATGAAACTTAATATTTATATAAAAACATGACTTTCCTCCTCATTTTCTCGAAAGCTATTAGAGATATTGGAAATATCATTGCAGCATCTGATACACCTAATTAAACTGTACAACTGATATTATGAATATTTGTTCTATGACTAATAATTACGCAGTAAAATGAAACTTAATATTTATTTAAAAACATGACTTTCCTCCTCATTTTCTCGAAAGCTATTAGAGATATTGGAAATATCATTGCAGCATCTGATACACCTAATTAAACTGTACAACTGATATTATGAATATTTGTTCTATGACTAATAATTACGCAGTAAAATGAAACTTAATATTTATATAAAAACATGAATTTCCTCCTCATTTTCCCGAAAGCTATTAGAGATATTGGAAATATCATTGCAGCATCTGATACACCTAATTAAACTGTACAACTGTCATTATGAATATTTGTTCTATGACTAATAATTACGCAGTAAAATGAAACTTAATATTTATTTAAAAACATGACTTTCCTCCTCTTTTTCTCGAAAGCTATTAGAGATATTGGAAATATCATTGCAGCATCTGATACACCTAATTAAACTGTACAACGCTCATTATGAATATTTGTTCTATGACTAATAATTACTCAGTAAAATGAAACTTAATATTTTTATATAAACATGACTTTTCCTCCTCATTTCCTCGAAAGCTATTAGAGATATTGGAAATATCATTGCAGCATCTGATACACCTAATTAAACTGTACAACTGTCATTATGAATATTTGTTCTATGACTAATAATTACGCAGTAAAATGAAACTTAATATTTATATAAAAACATGAATTTCCTCCTCATTTTCTCGAAAGCTATTAGAGATATTGGAAATATCATTGCAGCATCTGATAGACCTAATTAAACTGTAAAACTGAAATTATGAATATTTGTTCTATGACTAATAATTACGCAGTAAAATGAAACTTAATATTTATATAAAAACATGACTTTCCTCCTCATTTTCTCGAAAGCTACTAGAGATATTGGAAATATCATTGCAGCATCTGATACACCTAATTAAACTGTACAACTGTCATTATGAATATTTGTTCTATGACTAATAATTACGCAGTAAAATGAAACTTAATTTTTATTTAAAAACATGACTTTCCTCCTCATTTTCTCGAAAGCTATTAGAGATATTGGAAATATCATTGCAGCATCTGATACACCTAATTAAACTGTACAACTGCTCATTATGAATATTTGTTCTATGACTAATAATTACGCAGTAAAATGAAACTTAATATTTTTATAAAAACATGACTTTTCTCCTCATTTTCTCGAAAGCTATTAGAGATATTGGAAATATCATTGCAGCATCTGATACACCTAATTAAACTGTACAACTGATATTATGAATATTTGTTCTATGACTAATAATTACGCAGTAAAATGAAACTTAATATTTATATAAAAACATGACTTTCCTCCTCATTTTCTCGAAAGCTATTAGAGATATTGGAAATATCATTGCAGCATCTGATACACCTAATTAAACTGTACAACTGATATTATGAATATTTTTCTATGACTAATAATTACGCAGTAAAATGAAACTTAATATTTATTTAAAAACATGACTTTCCTCCTCATTTTCTCGAAAGCTATTAGAGATATTGGAAATATCATTGCAGCATCTGATACACCTAATTAAACTGTACAACTGATCATTATGAATATTTGTTCTATGACTAATAATTACGCAGTAAAATGAAACTTAATATTTTATATAAAAACATGACTTTCCTCCTCATTTTCTCGAAAGCTATTAGAGATATTGGAAATATCATTGCAGCATCTGATACACCTAATTAAAATCTACAACTGTCATTATGAATATTTTTCTATGACTAAAATTACCAGTAAAATGAAACTTAATATTTTTTAAAAACATACTTTTCTCCTCGTTTTTCTCGAAAGCTATTAGAGATATTGGAAATATCATTGCAGCATCTGATACACCTAATTAAACTGTACAACTGATATTATGAATATTTGTTCTATGACTAATAATTACGCAGTAAAATGAAAACTTAATATTTTATATAAAACATGACTTTCCTCCTCATTTTCTCGAAAGCTATTAGAGATATTGGAAATATCATTGCAGCATCTGATAGACCTAATTAAACTGTACAACTGATCATTATGAATATTTGTTCTATGACTAATAATTACGCAGTAAAATGAAACTTAATATTTATATAAAAACATGACTTTCCTCCTCATTTTCTCGAAAGCTATTAGAGATATTGGAAATATCATTGCAGCATCTGATACACCTAATTAAACTGTACAACTGATATTATGAATATTTGTTCTATGACTAATAATTACGCAGTAAAATGAAACTTAATATTTATATAAAAACATGAATTTCCTCCTCATTTTCTCGAAAGCTATTAGAGATATTGGAAATATCATTGCAGCATCTGATACACCTAATTAAACTGTACAACTGTCATTATGAATATTTGTTCTATGACTAATAATTACGCAGTAAAATGAAACTTAATATTTATATAAAAACATGACTTTCCTCCTCATTTTCTCGAAAGCTATTAGAGATATTGGAAATATCATTGCAGCATCTGATACACCTAATTAAACTGTACAACTGTCATTATGAATATTTGTTCTATGACTAATAATTACGCAGTAAAATGAAACTTAATTTTTATATAAAAACATGACTTTCCTCCTCATTTTCTCGAAAGCTATTAGAGATATTTGAAATATTATTGCAGCATCTGATAGACCTAATTAAAATCTACTACTGTCATTATGAATATTTTCACTAGTACTAATAAATACTGAATTTTACTTTTTTTTAAATTACTTTTTTCCTCGTTTTCTCGAAAGCTATTAGAGATATTGGAAATATCATTGCATCATCTGATACACCTAATTCAACTGTACAACTGATATTATGAATATTTGTTCTATGACTAATAATTACGCAGTAAAAAAAAACGTATTTTTATATAAAAACATGACTTTCCTCGTCATTTTCTTGAAAGCTATTAGAGATATTGGAAATATAATTGCAGCATCTGATAGACCTAATTAAACTGTACAACTGATATTATGAATATTTGTTCTATGACTAATAATTACGCAGTAAAATGAAACTTAATATTTATTTAAAAACATGACTTTCCTCCTCATTTTCTCGAAAGCTATTAGAGATATTGGAAATATCATTGCAGCAGCTGATACACCTAATTAAACTGTACAACTGATATTATGAATACTTTTTCTATGACTAATAATTACGCAGTAAAATGAAACTTAATATATATTTAAAAACATGAATTTCCTCCTCATTTTCCCGAAAGCTATTAGAGATATTGGAAATATCATTGCAGCATCTGATACACCTAATTAAACTGTACAACTGTCATTATGAATATTTGTTCTATGACTAACAATTACGCAGTAAAATTAAACTTAATATTTATTTAAAAACATGACTTTCCTCCTCTTTTTTCCCGAAAGCTATTAGAGATATTGGAAATATCATTACAGCATCTGATACACCTAATTAAACTGTACAACGCTCATTATGAATATTTGTTCTATGACTAATAATTACTCAGTAAAATGAAACTTAATATTTTTATATAAACAACTTTTCTCCTCATTTCCTCGAAAGCTATTAGAGATATTGGAAATATCATTGCAGCATCTGATACACCTAATTAAACTGTACAACTGTCATTATGAATATTTGTTCTATGACTAATAATTACGCAGTAAAATGAAACTTAATATTTATATATAAACATGAATTTCCTCCTCATTTTCTCGAAAGCTATTAGAGATATTGGAAATATCATTGCAGCATCTGATAGACCTAATTAAACTGTAAAACTGATATTATGAATATTTGTTCTATGACTAATAATTACGCAGTAAAATGAAACTTAATATTTATATAAAAACATGACTTTCCTCCTCATTTTCTCGAAAGCTATTAGAGATATTGGAAATATCATTGCAGCATCTGATACACCTAATTAAACTGTACAACTGTCATTATGAATATTTGTTCTATGACTAATAATTACGCAGTAAAATGAAACTTAATTTTTATATAAAAACATGACTTTCCTCCTCATTTTCTCGAAAGCTATTAGAGATATTTGAAATATTATTGCAGCATCTGATAGACCTAATTAAAATCTACTACTGTCATTATGAATATTTTCACTAGTACTAATAAATACTGAATTTTACTTTTTTTTAAAATTACTTTTTTCCTCGTTTTCTCGAAAGCTATTAGAGATATTGGAAATATCATTGCATCATCTGATACACCTAATTCAACTGTACAACTGATATTATGAATATTTGTTCTATGACTAATAATTACGCAGTAAAATAAAACCGTATTTTTATATAAAAACATGACTTTCCTCGTCATTTTCTTGAAAGCTATTAGAGATATTGGAAATATAATTGCAGCATCTGATAGACCTAATTAAACTGTACAACTGATATTATGAATATTTGTTCTATGACTAATAATTACGCAGTAAAATGAAACTTAATATTTATTAAAAACATGACTTTCCTCCTCATTTTCTCGAAAGCTATTAGAGATATTGGAAATATCATTGCAGCAGCTGATACACCTAATTAAACTGTACAACTGATATTATGAATACTTTTTCTATGACTAATAATTACGCAGTAAAATGAAACTTAATATATATTTAAAAACATGAATTTCCTCCTCATTTTCCCGAAAGCTATTAGAGATATTGGAAATATCATTGCAGCATCTGATACACCTAATTAAACTGTACAACTGTCATTATGAATATTTGTTCTATGACTAACAATTACGCAGTAAAATTAAACTTAATATTTATTTAAAAACATGACTTTCCTCCTCTTTTTCCCGAAAGCTATTAGAGATATTGGAAATATCATTACAGCATCTGATACACCTAATTAAACTGTACAACGCTCATTATGAATATTTGTTCTATGACTAATAATTACTCAGTAAAATGAAACTTAATATTTTTATATAAAACAACTTTTCTCCTCATTTCCTCGAAAGCTATTACAGATATTGGAAATATCATTGCAGCATCTGATACACCTAATTAAACTGTACAACTGTCATTATAATATTTGTTCTATGACTAATAATTACGCAGTAAAATGAAACTTAATATTTATATATAAACATGAATTTCCTCCTCATTTTCTCGAAAGCTATTAGAGATATTGGAAATATCATTGCAGCATCTGATAGACCTAATTAAACTGTAAAACTGAAATTATGAATATTTGTTCTATGACTAATAATTACGCAGTAAAATGAAACTTAATATTTATATAAAAACATGACTTTCCTCCTCATTTTCTCGAAAGCTATAGAGATATTGGAAATATCATTGCAGCATCTGATACACCTAATTAAACTGTACAACTGATCATTATGAATATTTGTTCTATGACTAATAATTACGCAGTAAAATGAAACTTAATATTTATATAAAAACATGACTTTCCTCCTCATTTTCTCGAAAGCTATTAGAGATATTGGAAATATCATTGCAGCATCTGATACACCTAATTAAACTGTACAACTGTCATTATGAATATTTGTTCTATGACTAATAATTACGCAGTAAAATGAAACTTAATTTTTATATAAAAACATGACTTTCCTCCTCATTTTCTCGAAAGCTATTAGAGATATTTGAAATATTATTGCAGCATCTGATAGACCTAATTAAAATTACTACTGTCATTATGAATATTTTCACTAGTACTAATAAATACTGAATTTTACTTTTTTTTAAATTACTTTTTTCCTCGTTTTCTCGAGAGCTATTAGAGATATTGGAAATATCATTGCATCCTCTGATACAACTAATTCAACTGTACAACTGATATTATGAATATTTGTTCTATGACTAATAATTACGCAGTAAAATAAAACGTATTTTTATATAAAAACATGACTTTCCTCGTCATTTTCTTGAAAGCTATTAGAGATATTGGAAATATAATTGCAGCATCTGATAGACCTAATTAAACTGTACAACTGATATTATGAATATTTGTTCTATGACTAATAATTACGCAGTAAAATGAAACTTAATATTTATTTAAAAACATGACTTTCCTCCTCATTTTCTCGAAAGCTATTAGAGATATTGGAAATATCATTGCAGCAGCTGATATACCTAATCAAACTGTACAACTGATATTATGAATACTTTTTCTATGACTAATAATTACGCAGTAAAATGACACTTAATATATATTTAAAAACATGAATTTCCTCCTCATTTTCCCGAAAGCTATTAGAGATATTAGAAATATCATTGCAGCATCTGATACACCTAATTAAACTGTACAACTCTCATTATGAATATTTGTTCTATGACTAACAATTACGCAGTAAAATTAAACTTAATATTTATTTAAAAACATGACTTTCCTCCTCTTTTTCCCGAAAGCTATTAGAGATATTGGAAATATCATTACAGCATCTGATACACCTAATTAAATTGTACAACGCTCATTATGAATATTTGTCCTATGACTAATAATTACTCAGTAAAATGAAACTTAATATTTTTATATAAACAACTTTTCTCCTCATTTCCTCGAAAGCTATTACAGATATTGGAAATATCATTGCATTATCTGATACACCTAACTCAACTGTACAACTGATATTATGAATATTTGTTCTATGACTAATAATTACGCAGTAAAATGAGACTTAATATTTATATATATACATGAATTTCCTCCTCATTTTCTCGAAAGCTATTAGAGATTTTGGAAATATCATTGCAGCATCTGATAGACCTAATTAAACTGTAAAACTGAAATTATAAATATTTGTTCTATGACTAATAATTACGCAGTAAAATGAAACTTAATATTTATATAAAAACATGACTTTCCTCCTCATTTTCTCGAAAGCTACTAGAGATATTGGAAATATCAATGCAGCATCTGATACACCTAATTAAACTGTACAACTGTCATTATGAATATTTGTTCTATGACTAATAATTACGCAGTAAAATGAAACTTAATTTTTATATAAAAACATGACTTTCCTCCTCATTTTTTCGAAAGCTATTAGAGATATTGGAAATATCATTGCAGCATCTGATACACCTAATTAAACTGTACAACTCTCATTATGAATATTTGTTCTATGACTAATAATTACGCAGTAAAATGAAACTTAATTTTTATATAAAAACATGACTTTCCTCCTCATTTTCTCGAAAGCTATTAGAGATATTTTAAATATTATATCAGCATCTGATATACCTAATTAAAATCTACTACTGTCATTATGAATATTTTCACTAGTACTAATAAATACTGAATTTTACTTTTTTTTTAATTACTTTTTTCCTCGTTTTCTCAAAAGCTATTAGAGATATTGGAAATATCATTGCATCATCTGATACACCTAATTCAACTCTACAACTGATAGTATGAATATTTGTTCTATGACTAATAATTACGCAGTAAAATAAAATCGTATTTTTTTATAAAAACATGACTTTCCTCGTCATTTTCTTGAAAGCTATTAGAGATATTTGAAATATAATTGCAGCATCTGATAGACCTAATTAAACTGTACAACTAATATTATGAATATTTGTTTTATGACTAATAATTACGCAGTAAAATGAAACTTAATATTTATTTAAAAACATGACTTTCCTCCTCATTTTCTCAAAAGCTATTAGAGAAATTGGAAATATCATTGCAGCAGCTGATACACCTAATGAAACTCTACAACTGATATTATGAATACTTTTCCTATGACTAGTAATTACGCAGTAAAATGAAACTTAATATATATTTAAAAACATGAATTTCCTCCTCAATTTCCCGAAAGCTATTAGAGATATTGGAAATATCATTGCAGCATCTGATACACCTAATTAAACTGTACAACTATCATTATGAATATTTGTTCTATGACTAACAATTACGCAGTAAAATT
>JAPQNM010000018.1:9536868-9544368 GCA_029783475.1 Metacarcinus magister
CTACAGTTTATATAACATTATTTTCTGTACGTAAAGGATATAATTGTTTTAGATAATACCATAGCAACTCAGACAAAATTATTACACTACCTAAGTTATAGTCCACAACAAACTCAATATAAACTTTACGAAATTGAATCGTAGTCACAAAAAATTCCTGACACAAATACTTGCTTATAGATTTTGAATTACAATGGTTACAAATTGAAAAAAAAATAGTTAAACATATATAGAGAGCATGTTATTATTATTATTATTATTATTATTATTATTATTATTATTATTATTATTATTATTATTATTATTATTTACGCAATGCAGCAAGGTAAACAAAAGTTAGATTACACTTTAAGATGCACTGATAGAACACAATTTCACCAAAAATAATAATAACACACACACACACACACACACACACACACACACACACACACACACACACACACACACACACACACACACACACAAGACGTTATAACAAATGGGGAAAAACAAACAGTAAAACAAATGAACCTGCAAAAAGCGCAGATTATCATAAATAATTCTAGATTTTTTTTTCTTCTCACTAATCTGTTTTCTTTTTTTCTTCCTTCCACACACATAAAAAAAAAAGAGGAAAAACTTGTAAAAAATTAAATAATAGACAAAAACATTAAAACAATCCCTCGCTTCCATTTTTCACACTAAATCGTGAACATATATTATACTTAGATCTTTTCTCTTTTATTTTGACGCAGGGGAAAAAATGGTTAAATAAATACGGAAGGAAGCGAGAAAACTATGCATGTCCCCAGCACATTTAAACGTTTGTGGTTCATTTAATATTTCACAGCTGCTGGGGGACGAGAGAACTGGAACAGGAACAGGAAGAGGAAGAGGAAGAGATAGAGGGAGAGAAAGAGGGTGAGGAAAAGAAAGAGAAAGAGGGAGAGGAAAGAAAGAGCAGTTAGAAGAGCAGGAAGTAGAGAAGGAGGAGGAGGTAGTGAGAGGGGCTAGGAAGGTGGAGAAAAGGGCAGATCAAGGAATTGGAAATGAAAAACGGAATATCGTTGTATTTATAGCAACACCTTTGTATGAATGTATGTATGTATATATCTATGTATGTATTTACGTATGTATGATCTTAAGCACACACATATTTAGGCTTAATTACGTAAGTTTTCGCTTCTCGCTTGGTTCACAAAAGATAAACTGATAAGGGGTTCGAAGCAGTGATAGTGTGGTGGAGACTGTTGATTTGGGATTCAGTTTTTGTACACTTTGCAGAGAATAGGTGAGGTGGATGGATGGATGGATGGATGGATGGATGGTTGTAATCTTGTCGTCTGTTAGCAAGAGTGGAAGAAAGTTTTATTCCCATCCTGTCTGTGTCTTTTTTTTTTTGTGTGTGTGATGTATACAAAAATATGATAATTGTCTTTCTTCATCTCTCTTGCCATTTGGTTATACTTTCCATCTGTGCTTCTTTTCCTTCCTTCCTTCCTTCCTTCCTTCCTTCCTTCCTTCCTTCCTTCCTTCCATCCTCTTCACCACAAAACAAAATATAACCCAAAAATCCCATCTCCCATTTTTTTTCACTCATATTATCCTTCTAATACTTTCCCTCCTTTTCTTATTTGCAACATTCCTCCTCCTTTCCTCTCCTTATTCCTTCCCGTCATCCCATTTCCTCTCCTTCCCCTCCCTTCCCGCTGCTCATCTCCTCGTCTCCCCTCCTTCCTCCCCATCCATCCGACAACTTGATACCTGTTTCGTGTGACTTGCTATACCTGATGCCCTGCTCCTCCTCCTCCTCCTCCTCCTCCTCCTCCTCCTCCTCCTCCTCCTCCTCCTCCTCCTCCTCCCCCCCCCCGCCCAAGGACCTAAGCTGACGACCACATGATTTCCCTAGAGAGTCAAGTCTTGATGGGCGAACGGGCAGGCAAGGAAATTATCATACCGTGTCTGTGTGTGTGTGTGTGTGTGTGTGTCTGTGTTGTTGGTGTTAAGGTTAGGGAGGTGGAGGTGGTGATGGTGGTTAAGGTGTTGTGGTGTTGTGACAGTTCTGAGGGCGTGAAAGAGAGAGAGAGAGAGAGAGAGAGAGAGAGAGAGAGAGAGAGAGAGAGAGAGAGAGAGAGAGAGAGAGAGAGAGAGAGAGAGAGAATAGAGCAGATATATAGACAGAAACAAGACAGAAATAGGACAGACAGAGACAGTAGGACGGACAGACAGACAGGCTGATTGACAGACGAGCACACACACACAAATTGAGCATCTAATATTGGCTGTGGCACCTTATCAGTGTTTTGATGCTCGTAACGAGTTGCTGCGACGCTGCTGAATGATAATGATAATAATAATGATGATAATAATAAATAATAGTAATAATAATAATAATGATAATAATAAATAATAGTAATAATAATAATAATAATGAGGATAATAATAATAATAATAGTTATAACAATAATAATAGTAATGATGATAATATGATTTTTGTTGTTAGCAGCAGTATTAGTAGATAGCCGTCAGTAAAGTGGAAGGAATGAGCAGACAGAGGTTATAAGGGCACCGTCTATGCGGCTTCCATCACACACTTAATAAAGATGTCCAATCCACATAGAAAGTTAAAAGACATTAACTTATGGGAAAAAGAATTCACATGTCACTCTGCCTCTTCGTATGAATAGTCAATCGACATCCTGCTAGGCATCTGTGTCTTGAAAAATAAGAAATTGGGTTCATCACGGTTTTCCAGCAGTATGCATCACCTTGTGGGGGGAGAGCACACGAAACTCACAACCTCCATTTATTTTGACTTTCTTGATATAGTTATACCTTGTCATCCCACCTTTTTCATAGTGCCACGTGACCCTTGATATGTGGCACGTTAACATGTCTCCATCACTACGAATACAGTTAACCAGATTCTTTAATGCCTCACAAAAAATCAAATTAACAAGGTCAGACTTCCTCCACGTTAAGGAAGTCCAGTCCAAGTAAACCAGCCGTCATAGCAAAGTAATAAAAACTACACAAACAAAAGCAGAAAAAAAAACGAGAGCTCTATAAAAGAAATAAGACTGCAAGCAGGTACGTTCACACATCGTCAGGCAGTGTTGGTCTGGAAGCAAGAACTGTCTATTCAACACCCGCGTCACGTAGGAAAGTTGTTAGGCTGGCTACCACTTTGCTGTCTGGCTGAGGTCTCGACTCGAATCCTCTCTCGTCAAGTTTTCTTTGCTCTGACTCAGAAACACGACGACAATATCCCACAAGTCTGCCCCAGTGACAGACGCGGACTAGAGGCGATGCAAGCAGAGCCGCAACGTAAGGCAACGAACGTGGCGGGCAACATGCCAGTCTTCCGCTGAGTCTGCATCAAGGAGTGTGTTAGCATGTGAGGAATGCACGACAGCCTCATGAACGTTGAATTCCTCAGAGGCTTTCATCATCATGCTCCTTGCAACTCGGGTCAAATAAAGGACGATGCGTGACTGTTGCTTGAAGGTTGTTTTACTGTTATCTTTGTTTTTCTTCAAGTTGGACTTATAGTTACATTAGATATTTTTATTGCTATTGTTTTCATTATTACTATTTTCATTACTGTCATTATTATCATTACTATTATTATTATTATTATTATTATTATTGTTATTATTATTTTTATTATTATTATTATTATTATTATTATTAGCATTATTATTATTATTAGCATTAATATTATGCTCATAATTATTATTATTATCATCATAATCATAATCTATATATTCATAATGATTATTTACACTGAAACTGCATTAACACACACACACACACACACACACACACACACACACACACACACACACACACACACACACACACACACCCACACCCACACACACACCCACACCCACCCACACACACACACACACACACACACACACACACACACACACACACACACACACACACACACACACACACACACACACACCTTCTTGCCTTCTAAACATGCTAATCTCTCAAAAAGACCATTAATTCTCAAGCTTCTTCCCCCATTAACCCTCTTCTTCACCCATACGGGAGGCCCATAGCTAATGGAGTGGCCCCTCGCCCCCTCCAGAGTGGCAGGGAGAGGCGAAGGGAAAGAAGAATGGGAAAGTAGGAGAGGAGATGAGAGGGATGAGTCTTCTTGAAAAAAACATGAAGTGTAGACGAAAATACGAAGGAACTGGTGTGTGTGTGTGTGTGTGTGTGTGTGTGTGTGTGTGTGTGTGTGTGTGTGTGTGTGTGTGTGTGTGTGGTGTGTGGTGTATGTGTGTGTGTGTGTGTGTGTGTGTGTGTGTGTGTGTGTGGTGTGTGGTGTGTGGTGTATGTGTGTGTGTGTGTGGTAATGCAGTTTTAGTTTATACGTAAAATCATTATTCATATATTGATATGTATTATACCTACATATATATATATATATATATATATATATATATATATATATATATATATATATATATGTATACATATTTTTTTCCTCAATATACTAGTAATTTTCCCCCGTGGTGCAGTACTGAAAAGGAAAGAAACCTAATTGAATAATTTCGTGATAAAACACAAGTGATACTGTAAAACGCATGAAATATAGAGACACGTATTTATTGCTCTAATGACACGGTTCAGAAATACCTTTCCTCATCACATCAATGTTAAAAACACTGGCGTTGTAGTTAATTATTACTAGCCTCTGCAGGTCGGTATGTGCAGTACAGCTCCACACAAGAACACAATGTGATGCCACTGTTCGTACCTGGGAACTAGTGCGGCGGACTTCATAATGATTGACTGTCCTGATTTTGAGTCCGAAGTCACTGACCTCAGGTTTAAATAACGTCCAACACACCTTGAGGACTGTGAAGAAACCTTGTTTTCACCTTCACTCACACTCCAGTCATACTCGTATCTCATACCTCTGTCTCATTATTCATACCTTCCTTCCTTTGTCTCTTCCTCTTCTCTTTCCATCCATGTTCCTACCACTACCACTACCATTCCCTCTCGTCTGTCTGATTTTGATATTCCATCTTCCTCCTCCGTTTTT
The DNA here is from genome assembly GCA_029783475.1 of Metacarcinus magister. Lineage (NCBI taxonomy): Eukaryota > Metazoa > Arthropoda > Malacostraca > Decapoda > Cancridae > Metacarcinus > Metacarcinus magister. The sequence goes on from JAPQNM010000018.1 coordinate 9,541,922, forward strand.
TTCCTACTTATCATATTTCGTCATTCAGTCGTTAATAATGTTTTATTTTCTTGTGGCAAGTAGTTTGAACATTTTCTGATTAATATCACTTGCTCCCATTTTAGTTTGTGTTATTATTCTCATTTTCATCCAAAGATTCATACCATTTCATACAGTGACATCTATGTGTGTACTCTTTCTCCCTCTCTTGAATGACTGCGATTAAGCAACATTTTACGTTATTATTTTCTTGCTCATCAGATTCCCACTTTTTGTCTACCTGTCGCACTGTCGTAACATTCCTACCTGACATACCTTTTTGTTATCCATTATAAATACTCTGGAAGGCATAGTATTTGTTTTTATTCTAACATGGATAGATCACATGTATTCCCTTTCCACTAGTATTATGCAATGATTACGTGTTTCACAGACCCGGCCTCTTCCACCTTAATTATACTACAATTCCCTCTGAACAAGACTACTGCTCACTCTTATACCTCTGCCTCCACACATCGAAAGTGATACTGTTCATCTCCTTCATCCCTTGGCACCTTCTGATCACACTAAAGCTAAAGTCTCTGCGCTGGGTCCTGGTTTCCCTCGCTTTTCCGTCGCCGATTCCTCCTCCTCAAGTATTATGTTCGCCCATACAACTATCCTCCTCCTGACTCCACCTTTCACCAGATGTCTTCACTTTCTTTTCAAAATAGAAGAAAAAACTCCATTATTTGTAGCGTTCAAGAATGGCACTTTAACCTGTCTGTTAGGAAAGGAGTAAATCCAATTCCGTTGAGGCTTGGAAATGATAGAATGGCAGGTCCATCTTCCTACCTTTCTTGTTTAATCATCGGTATATTTCATCTTTATATAACTTAAGCAAACAATTTTTTCAGATTTGTAATTTCCGATTGTAGTAATAAATATTTTTGATGCTGTGCCAGGAGTGAATGAAATAAAAAAACAAAAAGAATATTTGGTAAACGTCTCTGCAGAAATAAGATCAATATTAGGAAACACGTGATTTAAATAGAGTGATGCCCAGAAATGCTCGTAGATGGGTGTAGATGGAAAACTAAAAGAGCTGATGGACTATAGATGTGAAAGGGGAGGCAATGGCAATTCTAAATGTATGTAGAGGAAAAACTAAACAAAAATCCATAGCTACGAAAAGGCTCGTGAAAAAAATCCAACGCAAGAGGTAAATATCACTTGAGTTGCAATACGATGACTACAAAAAGAGAAATCAAAAGAAAGGACTAAGATATCAGACGGTGAACCAAAAATAGACAGGAAAGAGGAAAAAAAGGCATTTGAAGAGATATTCCTTGGTAGCGCGAAGTGAATGTGTGCCGGGAAGAATGTAGGTGGTGGCAGGGGAAAAATAGCAATTAAAGGTGGAATGATAGAGTGAGGCAGCTGACCAAGGGCGAAAAACAGGCATGCAACCGATAGTGGCGAGGAGAAAGAAGAGGCTGTGGGAGGACGTGAAGAGGAGACGTGAAAGGACTGATGGAAGGTGAAGGCAGTCAGTCAGTACATACAAAAGAAAAATAAATGAATGTTTTGGAAGAAAGTGAAGGGTTCGTGAAGGTTAAGAGAATATGATGCTGCAAGTAGAGTTTTAGATAACGTGAATGCAGAAATGAAAAGTTGGTAATGTGTAGGATATTATTGTAGGATTGTTATATGTTGTTTATATACTCTTCAAAGGCGTGGTGAATCGTTATATGATCGTTAGATAGGATCGTTATCGTTATAGGCTCGTTAAGTTTATTTCTTTTAATTAATAGTAATTATACATCTAACACATATTTAATTTCACTTACACTCACATTCAATACACTTTATTATACATTTTTTTTTTCTATTTCCGTTTCCGTACATATGAATTCAAAAGAGACATGATTAAATATGCTAAAGGAATTTTGTCTGAATATTACAAAATCACGATACATATAAGTCAATTAAACTCTTGGGTCATCACCACGCAGTACAGAACACGCAAGTCATGAACTAAACTTAATATTAACTCACTCATGTTACAAAGACAATAAATATTACTTAACACTTCTGCACCACACAACCAATACAAAAGAATCACAAGAAACATACAAGCATTATTCCTATAACCTTACGAAATGCCTTATGATCTTTCTTTATCTATCTATGTCTATCTATCTATCTATCTATCTATTAATCTATCTATCTATCTATCTATCTATCTTTCTATCCATATATCAATTTATCTGACTCATATTTTTAAAAACCATCCCCCAAAGGTGATAGCCACGGCAGAAAAGTTGCATTTTTTTCCTGTCCTTACATTCCTTCCTTTCATGCTGTAATCCTCTCATTCCCCTCTTTCCCCTTTCTCTCACCTGGTCTCACACTCTCCCCTTCCACTTCGCTTTGTGTCGTCATCCTCTTGTACCCGCTGTCTCTATCTTATTCATATACAGCCTCTT
>JAPQNM010000018.1:9549368-9559368 GCA_029783475.1 Metacarcinus magister
TTACATGTTGGTGTGTAGGCAGGTAGGTGGTGGGCGCCTGTGTAGGGGTGACCTTATTTCTTCTTCTTTTTTAGGGGTAGGTGGGTGGGGGGAGGGGGGGCCAGAAATGTTAGAGTAAGTGGATTAGTGTAGAGATAGACACGTGGCGCAAATGTCACAGGAACACACACACACACACACACACACACACACACACACACACACACACACACACACACACACACACACACACACACACCTGGTCCCACACGTGTCTAGTTGGCAAGGTGACGGCTGCCGGAAGTGGTGAGGTGAGGGCGTGTGGGAGGGGAAAGGGCGACAGTGTACGGGGAGGGTGAGGTGTGCCTTGAAGGATGGAATGGGTGGGGGGGGGAGGGGGAGGTAAAGGGAGGAGGAGAGTAAAGGGAGGAGGAGAGATACATAACCTGGGGAACGTGACGCCAGAGGGATGTAGGGTGGGGTGGGGGAGGGGGGAGTAAGCCTTTGGTAATAATGAGGAGAAAATGTACTCCCACGGTGGACTTAAAATGATGTAGTTTTGCGTAATTTCTTACCTTTAATACTTTCATTTTCGTGTTGGCTCAGAGAAAAAAAGTGAAGTTAATTTAAAGTTTTATTCTAACTTCGCCTTGCCGAGTGTCAAACTTTTTCCTCGTAAATTTTTGTTTTGTTTTGTTGTTGTATTAGTTCGTATTATAGCGAAAGTGTGGGTAAGTTATTAAGTTATACATATATAATGACTTATTTATATATATATTTTTTTTTCATTTTTTTTTTTAATATAATCATCTTATTTTGAACCCAGTTGATTGTCTCCGTGTATAAAAGTTGTTCTCGCTGAAGGCAAAAAAAAAGATGTGAAGAGAAAACACTGAAAAAAAAATGTCCCGTTATTTTCTCGGAAGTGTTCGCGTATCCATAACTCTATTGCTGCTGCTGCTGCTGCTGCTGCTGCTGCTGCTTCCACTTCTCGTAATAGTTTTCTTTGTTTGTTTTTTTCCTACCATGGTTGAATTCCTTTCTTCTTTTAATTTATTATGTATGACCAACTTTTTACTTATCAGATTTGTATTTCTTAACTTTTTCAATCTACGTTGTGTACATTTAAGTGATTTTCCCTCCTTCCTCTAGAGTTTTTTTTATCATATATTTCTTTCAGTTGAACATTATTCTCGTTCTCTCCATTTTCTCCTCATTTATCATATATTCCTCCTTCCTACTTTATCCATTCTCTCTACCTCTCTCCTCTCCCCTTTCTTTTTGCACCTACTCCCTTTCCATTCTCCCGTTTTTCTTTACTATCATCCCTATCTTCAAATGGTTTCCCCTCTTAGCCACCTCGCATCCCTGCTTCCCGCCTCCCTTGCCTTATCTTTGTCCTATCTACAAATGCATACAAGCCATCCACAGAAAGCTCAAAGTGGGAAGGAATAGGTGAAGGAAAGGAACTAAAGGAATGTTGTATAAGCGATGGAGGGAGCTAGAGAAACGAGGAAGAGTGTTAAAAAATTTGATCATAAATATTTCTTTTTTAATATGTTATGTTTACTAAAGTCGACTACTGTAATATATGTATAATAGTTCTTTACTGGGTTTCAAGAGTAGTCACTTGTAGCATTGTATAACCCAAGTAATCAAAGTTCAATGATTTATGATTGTCCTCCCTTGCTCGCTTCCTCCCCACTGCCCTATTTCCCCTCCTCCCTTCCTCTCTTCCTCCCATCCTCTCCTCCTTCCTTACCTCCTCCCTTCCTCTCTTCCTCCCTTCCTCCCTTCCTCCCTTCCTCCCTTCCTCCCTTCCTCTTCTCCTTCCTTCCTGCTGCCACCACGAGCGAGCACCTCTCCTGATGAAGTGTTAGCACCGATTGGCGAGTCAATACCGAGCAAGGTGCAGGTGGGTGTCCAGGTGTTGCTTTGAGTGTCGAGGTTTTAATGGCATTCCGACATCAAGGTGTAGTGTGTCAGACTTCTGGCTTCACGCACAGTTAGTTAGTTAGTTTGCTTCACTATTGTGTTGATGAATGATACGAGAATGGCTTGCAACTATTCGGCTTCGAGAGAAAATGTTACGTTCTTATATTCTGTTTTTGTTAGGAGTAATTTTTTTTTCTCTCTCTCTCTCTCTCGGTCTCTCTACAAGTCCATAACAAGTAAGTTACTCAAGTTATCCTTCCCAACACTCCACACACTCCACACACTTTATCAAGACACCCACCAGGCCGGCATTCAACACGCTCTGATCGATACACAAAATCACATTACACATCACCCGCCGCGACCACAACACGAACACTTTGACAAACGCACCGCTTCACCTACCTACCCGACACTTCTTAGAGCGACCTTGGTGCATCTTACCCACTACTTCACCCACAGTTACGTGTCAAGAAGCCGTAATGGTGCATTGGCTTATCCGTCTGTTCGACCTTACTATAGATTGTCACAGGATGGATTGGTAGCTCGTATTAAAGTAACATTTGCCTGAAGTGATTAATCAGAAAATTAAGCAGAATTTTGTAACTATACGTATACTAGAAGGTTTCTGTCACCAGGATGATATAAGATTCTTTAAATAGTAAGGCATGCTGGAAACAGTGGCTTTCTCCTATTCCTTGCGTCCATCTGTGAATAATTGAAGAGATTGATGGTAAAATTGTCTATTCTGTTAAGATATGATACAGATAAACGCCTCCCTCCCTCCATTGTGACTTGCTTTCATAACATCGACTTTGCTAAAATACTGATGTAGTGCTTTCTCCTCCCTTTCATCACCAGTTTTCACGTTGCCATTGCAGGAAGCGACCACTGTCTTCACTCCCTCATCCTTTGTATTGCCTCCCTTACAGCTGTTTTTCGCCTTGTTGCACCTTGAACTTTCTCAAAAGGAGACTATCAAGACACCTTCAAAACCACAACACTATACTGACGCTGTAATGTTTCCACCTCTCCTACCATTCCATTTTTAAGGAACAACATTCAGCTTTTTCAAAAAAATGTCTCCTAGCCTTTTGCTTGTATCCTTTTCATGTAAAAATAAAACATAAAAACGTTCCAAAAATGAAGAAAAAGAAAAATATGCCTCCAACTTTCCAACTATGAATAAGTTTTCTTCCAACGCTGGATACAGACATCGAAAAACACACCTTTTTGTATGCCGCCTCCATCCCATGTTTTAGTATCTGTGCAGAGAGAGGAGAGGCAACACACACACACACACACACACACACACACCCGCGTCAGGATGGTGAAAGTCTTGGCTATCATACCGGCGTTGGTGTGTGGCGGTCACGATCCTTCCTACCTGGACACCTTTAGTTAGGCCTCAGCGCACCCATTTATATATTCATGCCACGTACTTTCTGTTTAATTAGATGATATGTCCTTACACAGTAATTGCATCTTGCAACAATAATGATAATGTTCATTTCTAATACATATGAGAAAGTAATGTAATGTCATTGGTCACGCTGCACCACACCACAAACTATCACAAACAGCCGCTGTACTATGTATCCCGCTAATATAAGAACATTACATGGGCTACACTTACCACTGAACCCACACTGACACCCTCGATTACCGTGCTGTCTACACATGCAAACATTCATGACTTGCCACATTCACTGTCTTGACAATTAATGAAAAATTGAATTATAAATAATGTTGCAACACCAGATTTATCATCAATAACGTTTGTTCATTACAAGATTAGATATCGTCACCCTGCAATGCCTGCATACAAACGTGTTTGCCGGCACACCTGCTTCCAAGGCCAATACTGAAATGATCATAAATCAAACTCAATAGACTCACTTGTGAAGGCATAATGAGAATTTCCTATGAATGATATCTTCCATTGCTGCTTCGTGATGGCCACATGTATCATTCCAACACGCTAGAAGGGCTCACTAAGGCTCTCAGCTAAAGGACATGATTCTACGCCCGGTTATCTAAGGTTCACACTCGTAACTTGCCCACCCACCCGTCGAGTATTGACAGCCAATAACTCTTCATATTTCGCCGAATAGCAACACCTGAAAGAGGTTAACTGAACCACTTCGTTGATGAATTGCCTGATTGATTTTAGGTTATGCAACAGTAACGCTATTGAACACTATTATTTACGAGTGTGATCTGAAATTTGGCAACACTATAATCATAAGTAATTTGGGATTGTAGGTTTGGTGTGGTATTCTGTCCTAAAAAGTTGATCGGCCATACAAGATGTGCAATTCCACTATTCCTTTGTAATCTGTAACACCATACATTGTTATCTTCTCACCATATGCATGAGTAGTTATTATCAATGTTATTTTGTTTTTGTCTACTATTTAGGAATTATAAACTAGAATTTGTCTTAACTAATACTCACAGGTATGGTTAGCCCGATGTGTTCAAATACCACGTCAACCACCTTAACAATAACAAAAAAAATGGACATTGTAGTCATTAGCAAAGCCTAAACATTTATCTTCCCTGGCAAACCTTATACCCTGACAACATATATATTTCCCTCACATAACTTTATCTCACCTGTCTGGTACCTGTCTATGTATCTAATGTTTTCGTATGCAAGCTTGATACTCATATTCAACATACAACCATATTAATACCAAAGCTTCATACCAGTGCACCTACTCCGAATGGAAGATAAATACCGATAACTTACTAATACCATTCCTCTGTCGTCGCCTAAAACTGATGCATAACACTTATTTGTTGATTAGTTACACGCCGAGGCTAGTGAAGAGAAGACACTGATAAACGGATGACTATAACAATACTTCTTTTTATCACTTCATTATCATCATCATTTGAATTACCTTTTATGATTATATTTCACATTAATACCAATCATGACCCCTAATTATTGCCTTGTATTATTGATGTTGATGTTACTTTGATATTATATGTATGTCACTTTTATTAGCTTTCAACATTCACTTGCTCCTAAAAAAAGGCTCGTCTCAGAGATATCTTCAGGCGTCGTTCAGCGGACCTCCTTTCCTTTCCTCTCCTCTCCTTCACCCTCTCCTTCACCCTCTCCTTCACCCTCTCCCTCACCCTCTCCCCTTGTACATATCATAAACTTCTTGTTCAAAGTAAGCAAACAAAATTCTCAACAATTTCTCTGTAACCTGCCAACTATTGAAACACTCTCTCTCTCTCTCTCTTCTCTCTCTCTCTCTCTCTCTCTCTCTCTCTCTCGCTCTCGCTCTCGCTCTCTCTCTCTCTCTCTCTCTCTCTCTCTCTCTCTCTCTCTCTCTCTCTCTCTCTCTCTCTCTCTCTCTCTCTCTCTCTCTCTCTCTCTCGTTCATGTGTTTATCTGTGTGTGTGTGTGTGTGTGTGTGTGTGTGTGTGTGTGTGTGTGTGTGTGTGTGTGTGTGTGTGTGTGTGTGTGTGTGTGTGTGTGCGCGCGCGCGCTCGTGTGTTCGTAAGGCGTCAGAAGAGAGGGCGAACACGTGCGTGCGTGCTTGATGGCTGGCAAACTCCACAACAATTATTTATAAGACTTGTGTGGAGGAGGAGGAGGAGGAGGAGGAAGAAGAAGAAGAAGAAGAAGAAAAAAGAGGAAGAGGAGGACAGACAGAAAGAAAGAAGTTCAGTAAGTTAAAGAGGAACAGGGTGAAAAAAAAATACTACTGCTGATGATAATAAGAACTGTAAGAATAGGAGATAAAGAAGGAGAGAAAGACAGGAAGGATGAATGTTGGGGAGGCAGGCGGGGAGGTTTGGGGGGGAAGGGGAAGAATGACGCATTGAAGGAGGTTTTGAATCTCTTTCCAGCAGCGTCAAGATAAAGTGAGCCAGAGACAGAAGGATGAAGCAGATGATGATAAAAAGCAGACGAGGAAGGATGAGAAAAGTGATGAATGTTTGTTTGTGTGTGTGTGTGTGTGTGTGTGTGTGTGTGTGTGTGTGTGTGTGTGTGTGTGTGTGTGTGTGTGTGTGTGTGTTTGACTTATAAATCCAAGGCCTTTTTCTTCATGCCCCGTCCATTCCTGTTTACCAGTCTGTCTATATATCTATCCATTCACGTATCAATACATCGATATAATTATGTCATCTGTTCTAATTCAAATACGTGATAAATAATAATTAGGTCGATATTGATCCGTCTAAATTCGTTGATTTATGAATTAGTATACTTATTTACTTATCAATAAAAGATGTTTCAGGTTATAAGCCCCAAGGCGTGCCTCGAAATTAAACATGTTCTCAACTCCATTTTATTTATTTATTTGTTTGTAATCTACTGTCCTAACTTATGAACATGATTCTGGCTTCAGTTTTCTGATTACTATAATATGAGTTATCGTTATTGTGGCCCGAAAAATCCACCATAATTGAGGTCGAAAATTTGTTTCCCCATTTTACTACGAAAATATTGGTCCTGCAGGAAAAATGTATAGCAAGATAGTTATATACCTTGATGACATATCGGTTCCTGCCTTTACATTTCTAATAGCTCTTATACCTTAAGAGAAATTTTGGGTTTTCTGAAAAAAATAAATGTTTTATCTTTTTCCATTCCTACATCTATACTTACATTCCATTTCCATTTCACTACATATTATAAAAAAAAAATGCGTTCTCTGCTCTTTCTTTTATATTCTATACTTGTTTTTTGTACATCTCATATATTTCTAATTATCCATAAAAAAAAAAAATTCTGACAAAAAATATATGGATAATATGGTACAAAAAGTTATATTATTGTACATTAAACACAAGCAATGTAGGCTGAGTGAAAGCAATCACTGAGTTCATTAATGGCGGGAGGTACTTTAATGTGTGTGTGTGTGTGTGTGTGTGTGTGTGTGTGTGTGTGTGTGTGTGTGTGTGTGTGCGTGTGTGCGCGTGTGCGCGCGCGCGTCCCCTCGCTGCTGTTGGGTCATCCTTGGAGACAAGTTAATGGCCACACTCCCATCGGATTGTTATTCACTTACTTAATTATGTGGATTGACACCTGGTGAACTGTGTGTGTGTGTGTGTGTGTGTGTGTGTGTGTGTGTGTGTGTGTGTGTGTGTGTGTGTGTGTGTGTGTGTGCGTATGTGCGTGTGTGTGTGTGTTGTGTGTGCTATTTGTAAATGTAAAACACCATAAGTGGCCTAGGCGAAGTATAAAAAATATTTCTACTATTACCAAAACACCGCCACTTGGCTAGCGGGTGCATTAAACTATTAAACATTAAATCATAGTTGATGGTAGTAGTAGTAGTAGTAGTAGTAGTAGTAGTAGTAGTAGTAGTAGTAGTAGTAGTAGCAGTAGCAGCAGTAGTGATAGTAGTAGTAGTAATAATAGTAAAATAGATAACTGAATGTCATGTCCCAATGTTGAAGAAGTTTTTCCGGAAACCATGGAGAGAGAGAGAGAGAGAGAGAGAGAGAGAGAGAGAGAGAGAGAGAGAGAGAGAGAGAGAGAGAGAGAGAGAGAGAGAGAGAGAGAGAGAGAGAGAGAGAGAGAGAGAGAGAGAGAGAGAATACGTCATACATAAACATTCGTACTTTTCAATCATCCTCTCATAATTAGTTAACAATCACACAAAGTAGCTCTGAAAACTGAATACAACACCATTCATTGTACTCATAATACAACACCACACAACACAACATTGAATTCGTGGCATCAAATGAATACCATGAAAGAATATACCAACAAAAAATTTAGTCTATAGAAATCTTTTAATACTATAATTATTGCATACTTATTTTCGTCCTAATTCCTATATCAAAGCAGTTAACCTTAAAACAAAATCAATAAAGAAAACGAAAGTGTTGCCTCAAAGGTGTATGTTTTATATATATACTAACTACGGTTCAGGTTTTTTTTGTTTGTAATCAACTCATCTATTTATTTATATTATCTATTTATCTTTTTGTTTTTGAATACCAGTCGACAGTCAGTACACAGCCTTGCCGCCGTGCCTACACAAAGCATAGTGGAAGCGTTCAATCACGTATTATTGTTGACAGTGTGAAGGTAAATAACGTGATGCAGAGTGGGATTTGTACTGCTGTGAAAATTTATTGATATGATTATTATTACTATTATTATTGTTACTATTGTTATTTCATTGTTCTTTTTTTGTATAATTGTACTATAGAATGTCACTATGCTTTTGTGGGTAATTTAATGATGATGATAATGATGATAATAATGATCACTATTATCATTATTATCCTTTTCCTATTGGTGTTATTGTTACTGTTACTGTTATTGTTGTTGTTGGTAGTAGTAGTAGTAGTAGTAGTAGTAGTAGTAGTAGTAGTAGTAGGAGTAGTAGTAGTAGTAGTAGTAGTAGTAGTAGTAGTAGTAGTAGTAGTAGTAGTAAGAATGATAGCAGCATCAGCATCAAGGGTACAAAGTTATAACATATTTTACCCATAAAACTCACACAGTAATATCCATAAAAATGTTATGTAAGGACTGTCTGTCTATCTGTCTGTCTGTATGTATGTCTGTCTGTCTGTCTGTCTGTCTGTTTATATGGCTGCCTATCTGTATTTCTCCGTTTCTTGCCTCGTTCTCCTCATCCCCTTCACCTCTTCCCTATGAAACACACACACTCTCTCTCTTTCTCTCTCTCATATTTCCTTCTCCCATGCTTCTCTCTTCTTTTTCCCTTTTCCCTCCTCTCCCTCCATCTTTCCTCTCCTCTCCTTGCCCCCGCCCCGTCCCTTCCCTCCTCAAATAAATATGCCGGCGGGTTTGCCAAAAGTCACCGTAATGTGCCAGCCGCCATAATATATTCCCTCATTCCAGTCTATTACTTGACAAAATATTCCGATCGTATTAAAAAAATAAGCGAACAAATAAGATTACAGGAAAGGGCATCGTAGAGAGAGCGAGAGAGAGAGAGAGAGAGAGAGAGAGAGAGAGAGAGAGAGAGAGAGAGAGAGAGAGAGAGAGAGAGAGAGAGAGAGAGAATTATCATAGTGTGCAGAAAGAGGAAGTGCTGGAGGGGGACGAGTAGGAGGAGGAGGAGGAGGAGGAGGAGAAGAAGGGAAGATAGATAAGAACGGGGAAGAGGAGGAGGAGGAGGTAAAGGAGAAGGAGAAGGAAGGAAACGATAAACGTAGGTACATATGAGGCAGAAGAGGAGGAGGAGAAACCATCGGAAGGAAAGGAAGAGGGGGCGAAGAAAAGAGAGAGGAAAAGAGAGAGAGAAAGAGAAGTAAAAATGGAAGGAGAAATTTGAAAGAAAAAGATAGACACGTTTTAAGAGTTACAGAAGAATGCTGACGGAAGGAGAGAGAAAGTGAGGGAGTGAGTGAGGAAGTAACTGACTGACTGACTGATGAGGAGGATGAGTGTGTTACTGACTGGCTGACTGACTGACTAATTGACTGATGAGATGGATGAGTATGTTACTGACTGACTAACTGACTGAGTGAGGAGGATGAGTGTGTTACTGACTGACTGACTGACTGATAAGAGAGTGATTAGTCCAGTTCAGTTTTAGTTTTTGTCAGCAGGCACTCAGTAACTAACGAATTAATACTGAATTAGAACAAGTATCTTTTCCAGTGAGTATCTGAGTCAGTAGATGGAGGACGTGACAGTCTCGTAAATTTTTGAATCCATAAATAGTCAAATTAATTAATATCCGATGAGTCACCAAACGTATATAATAAAAAAAAAAAACCCACCATACTTAAAGAAAAATACAAGTTAAAAATAAGAAAATAAATATGAATACAAGAAGAAGAAAAAAAAAGAGAGAAAGAAAACACTTGAAACGAAAAAAATAACAGTATGTCTGAACGAATATAAGACACAACAAAGGGACACAAAGATGCTGAAAAGACACTAAATGAGGGAAAGCCAAGGAGAAGGAAGGACAAAAGAGAGGAGAGGCAAGAAAGAGGAGGAAGGAGGAGGAGGAATACGCTTCCTCCTCCTCAACTCTCTCCTCCAATTTGCTTCTGTATTTGCTGTGTCTATAATTTTTTTCATGCGTCATTTGCATCAGAAAGGAGAAGGAGGAAGAGGAGG
>JAPQNM010000018.1:9566868-9599368 GCA_029783475.1 Metacarcinus magister
TATTATTTATCCCTAATTAATGTACACACACTAACCTTGTGATTCGTGGAGCATTAAGTAAACTGTCAATACTTCATCATATAAGGAAGGAAAGCGAGGAGGGAGGCGCCGCAAGACACTTCCACACACCCCACCTCACCCTCCCTCCACCTCCTTCCATCCACAGTCTTCATCACCATCACCCGCCCACTGCTGCCGCCCTCCACCTTTTTGGTTCATTTCGCCACACTCCCCACCATCTCCCTCCCTTCCCCACCCTCAACATCCACGTGTCAAGGGTGAGGAACAAAGTAAAAAGTTTTAATGGGAATCGTGAAGAATTTTTTTTTTTTCTTCACTCTGGTCGTAAAGAAAGCTGCCACAACACAGTAAAACCATGAGTCTGCAAGAGGAAGGTCAGTCTACACAAGGCAGGCAGTTCATGCATACCACAAGCCACCTGTCATCAGCTTACATACTCTGCTGTATTGTCATGCCCGCAGCCCTTGCTTCTTTTGCTTGGTTAAAATGTTCTTTCTTCACCATTTTTTTTCTGTTCCTATTTTTCTAGTTTGTCTTCCCATCGTTATCATTCTGGTCTCCGTGTGATACTCATTTTATATAAGTCTTGCTCACCCTCACATAACGTCTATGGCTGTTAAGTGCAAACAACAATATGATTCACCTTGCTCAGGAGATAACTTTGTGTTTCTTTTCTTCTTCTTCCAGGTAAGCACAAGTCTAGTTACACGGAATTTCAAAAATAATAAGCAAGACAAGAAGATGTGCAACCCAAGCCTGGTAAGTACTTATTGTGTTCATATATATAGCAAAGCTTGTATCTATATGTATTTTTTTCTCTCACTCTCACTGTCTATGACACACACACACACACACACACACACACACACACACACACACACACACACACACACACACACACACACACACACACACACACACACACACACATTCCATTTTCTTCGCCAATCCAATTTTCTGCCTTACGTCAACAGCATTTGCTATCCTCTACCAGCCTCATTATGGCCGGGATGCCTGTTGCCGCCTCGCGTGGAGGGACGAAGGGAGGCAGGGAGGGGGGGAGGGAGGGATGGAGGTAAAGGAGGGAGGGAGGGAGGGAGGGAAGGAGGACTGGGAGGTGTGAAGAAAAGCAGGTCACGAGAAAAAGTGACAAGATAGATAAAATTAAGGAATGAAATTGATAAGAGAAAATATAGTGTATACATATTAGAGAGAGAGAGAGAGAGAGAGAGAGAGAGAGAGAGAGAGAGAGAGAGAGAGAGAGAGAGAGAGATAGAGAGAGAGAATAGATACAAACAGACAAACAGACACACAGAGAGGACCCACCTATTCATTTACTTTACTTTTGCTGAATATCAAAGAGAAGATTAAATTATGAGGTGTGGGCGCCGCTAGAGGGGGAATTAACCCTAATTACGCGGGAAAAGGAGAGAGAGAGAGAGAGAGAGAGAGAGAGAGAGAGAGAGAGAGAGAGAGAGAGAGAACGCGGAAATCATATTGTAGCGGGAATCCGTACGCACATGTTTAATTAATAAAAATCTATGTGCACCAAGAAAACGTGCATGCATGTACGTGTATGTGTGTGTGTGTACGGGTACGTGTATACACAGAGGTATCACGCCTCACACACACACACACACACACACACACACACACACACACACACACACACACACACACACACACACACACACACACACACACGAGTTAGTCTTTTACACGGCTTCATTTCCTTTTACTCCTTTCCCCTTCCCTTCCCTTCCCTTCCCCTCCCTTCCCCTTCCCTCTGTTATCTCTATCCGTCGCCCCGTCCTTCCCTCGCCCCGCCCCGCCCCGCCCCGCCCCCGCCCCGCCACGCCGGTAACTTTTAAGCTTAATGTTACAAGCGACTAAGATCATGATTCCTGGCGTATCTGCGGCTCGCCTTCCATCTCATTTCCGGCCCGGTGCTGTGGAGGGGGGGTGAGGGGGGGGGGGGGTGGGGGGGGTTGAGGGGGAAGGTGAAGGGGAAGGGGGTAAGGGGGAAGGGGCAGATAAGTTGGGGTAGTTGGTGTGTTCGTTTCCTTGAGTCTGAGAATTGTGGGAGGAAAAAAAAACCAACCTTCCATTTTACCTTTCTGAAATCTGCTTGCTATTTTTTTCCTTTTTTCCTCTTTCCTCTTTTTTCCTTCCTTTCCTTTCCTTTCTGTCTGTCTTTATTTTTTTTTTTTCTCACACTCTCTCTCTCTCTCTCTCTCTCTCTCTCTCTCTCTCTCTCTCTCTCTCTCTCTCTCTCTCTCTCTCTCTTCTTCCCTTCACCTTTTCCGTGCTTCATCGCTCCTTCCTCATTCCCTTGTTTTTCGGCGTAACTTTCCCCTCTTAGTCTATTTTTCTTCTCTCTCTCTCTCTCTCTCTCTCTCTCTCTCTCTCTCTCTCTCTCTCTCTCTCTCTCTCTCTCTCTCTCTCTCTCTCTCTCTCTCTCCGCCATCTTGATTGTTTACCTTCGCGATGCTCCTGTTTGATCACATATGACTTTGTTTGTTGACATTCTCCACCATCTCTTCTTTCCTCCATGCCTCCCCCCATTTCCTCCACGTTACGCCTGTTTTCTCTCCACCTTCCTTCCCTCCCTCCCTCTGCACCCACACCCCTCCTCCGTTGTCTCCCTTCCTTCTCTTTTCTCTCCATTCTATGCTCCTATTTGTTTCAGTTTGCTCGCTATTCTCTCTCTCTCTCTCTCTCTCTCTCTCTCTCTCTCTCTCTCTCTCTCTCTCTCTCTCTCTCTCTCTCTCTCTCTCTCTCTCTCTCTCTCTCTCTCTCTCTTCCTCCATTCCCTCTTTATACTGTCCCTTTACCGTTTTACCTCAGTGTGTGTGTGTGTGTGTGTGTGTGTGTGTGTGTGTGTGTGTGTATGTGTGTGTGTGTGTGTGTGTGTGTGTGTGTGTGTGTGTATGTGTGTATAAGAGGAGGAGACAAAAGAAGGAGGAAGAGGAGGAGATGGAGCAGTAGGCGGTAGTGTTATGAGAAAGAAAGGTGAGCTCCCCAAAATGTGAGAGTGTAAGGTAAAGGGAAGTGACGAGGAAGGTGAGAGTAGGTTCATGCATCAACACTAACACATATAACAATGAGCATGTGTCAAAAGGTCTGTGAGGCTGTGGGTAAAGCTATGGATAAAGACACATATTGACACATTTCTTCCTTAACGTAGAGTGAGTCAAATGGAAAATGCTGTTAAATGTAGTGGAAATATATATCGTAGTCAATAATTTAAACATAATGTCTTCTGTTATGTTCTATAAGTGTTCAAACGTATTATTTTATGCAATTCAACTGATCATCCACTTCTACGTATGCAAATTAGTCTTTATACCTTGACATTATTTAACAAAAAAAAAATTATAGATGAAATGATAAGATGAAAAATTTGCTAGTGTAACCTGGAATAGACAAACAGCTAATAGAGACGAGATGAGAAGATTGATGGAGGTCTTTGTCATGTAGTGGAATCTTAGATGATGATGATGATGATGATGACGGTAATGACAAACAAGTAAGGCAATGAAACTTGAGGCTGAACAAAACAGTGTATAGTTATCCCCGCAGTTATGATTCGTGGCAGCGTAATGCTTCCTTATTGCCGAGTAAAAACCAGCTGGAGAGCGTCCTGACCTGCCCCAACCTTGTCCTTACTGTCCTATGCTCGTGGTTATATTTCCTTGTTGACACGAGAATTCTGCTGCCACTTGCGGATCATGAGAAGGAAGAGTCTGTATAATAATGATGATAATGGTAATAATAATAATAATAATAATAACAATAATAATAATCATAATAGAATTAATATTAATAATGATGATAATAATTGTAATGGTAATAATAATAACTAATAATATTGATAAAGTTAAAAAAATTTTAAAAAAAACGAGCTAAGGTTTCATATAACACTCATTTTTATGGTAAACTCATCTATTTATGCAATTTTCTGAAAAAAATACTAATATAACTGTTCTTAATGGAGAAAGGAAGAGTGTTATCCAGAGGTAAATCATTACAGTAACCAATGCAACTAATTCAAGCAAATTGAAGTCGAGGGTCTGTGGTTAATGGGATGCAAAGTACTTCAGGAACAAAATACTCGTAAAGCTTGCCATCTTGAAGCAAAAATGTAATTAGCTAATAGGAAAGAAATTTAAATCTTCACAAACAGAATTACAGCTGGCGGGTGAAACAGATTGCAACAAGTGGAGATGAAAGATAACTTCATCAACCCAGTAATAAAAGCAGCATTAGGAGATGAAAGGATAAAAGAAAGACAGTCATCATCTTTAACCTCGCACAAGAGATAAATGAAATATTATAGAAACTCAGAATTAACTCAAAGCAATCAGGAAGAAAAAAACTCCATAAAAAAATGAAAGAATATTAATGAAGAACAAAAAGATGTTAGAAGTATCAAGACAAGAGGGAAAAAAAGCCTCGAGTTTGGAATAAAAATTGACACAGTTGTACATATTATAAGCATTACGTATGGGATGGTTAAGATTACAGAAAAGAACACAGTAACAGCTGCAGGCGAGTTGGTGCAGCACTCACGGAAAAGTAATCAGGCAACAAAAATAATTACACAGCATGACATTGGGTGAGTTAATTAAAGTTTGAAGAGGGATGAGTCAAGGGGTCAAACAGGAAGTGTTCTTACTGTTATGTGATCGACTGACTTACAAAACTCTGCCCTAAATGTCTGCTAAATTATATTATATTTACTATCATCTGATTTATAACTAGGGAATAAATTAGTGGCAGTAGTAGTGGTGATGGTAGAAGTCATAGAACAGTACCTATAATACAGTTTCTTGTCTGTTATCAACGTTTCCTGTGTCAGTCTTTCATGATATACACAAATCATCTTACATTGGACTGAAAAAAAATACAAAATCCCTGTTTAAGTTAGTCATGCGAAGATGGTGTTTATTTCATGCGTGTGTTGTTTAGTGTGATGTGTTCCGTGCGTTGTGTGTGTGTGTGTGTGTGTGTGTGTGTGTGTGTGTGTGTGTGTGTGTGTGTGTGTGTTTGTGATGCTGATAACACTCCTAAGTCCTGGTCACCTCTCTTTCTATTTCACACACACACACACACACACGCACACGCACACGCGCGCACACACACACACACACACACACACACACACACACACACACACACACACACACACACACACACACACACACACACACACACACGGTGACTGAGGGACAAAGACCTGCCTGCCCCAACCTTCCCCATGAGTCACGCACTGAGCTAATCTTCCCTAAGTTTTTCCTGCTAACTTTTCTGTCTCATCTCCACCTCTTGTCTGTTCTCTCTCTCTCTCTCTCTCTCTCTCTCTCTCTCTCTCTCTCTCTCTCTCTCTCTCTCTCTCTCTCTCTCTCTCTCTCTCTCTCTCTCTCTCTCTCTCTCTCTCTCTCTCTTTCTTTCTTTGTTGCCCCAAAATTAGTCTCCCTGTTTGTATGTATAATCCTAACTTATATTTTAATACGTTTTTAATTTTAAGCTATGCATTTTTTATTTCGAGGGAAGTAAATGAAGTGTGTGTGTGTGTGTGTGTGTGTGTGTGTGTGTGTGTGTGTGTGTGTGTGTGTGTGTGTGTGTGTGTGTGTGTGTGTGTGTGTGTGTTTGTATTGGGGTGATGTCATGTGCAGGAAGACTATACCTTCTCCTCCTCCTCCTCCTCCTCCTCCTCCTCCTCCTCCTCCTCCTCCTCCTCCTCCTCCTCCTCCTCCTCCTCTTCATTACCCTCCCCCTGCTCCACTTTTCCCTCCTCGCCTCTCCGACAACAACACACAGGGAGCAGCAGTCGCCCCCAAACATGACAGCAGCCACAGTTGTGAAGGGCGGCCGTGTTACAAGTTGGCGATCTGTCTGCAGAAAGTAGTCAACGTGTGGCGGAGGAAGGGCAGGATGTCACCTTAGTTACTGTGTGGGTCGTGTTATGCCAATCAGAAGGAGGGAGAGAGAGAGAGAGAGAGAGAGAGAGAGAGAGAGAGAGAGAGAGAGAGAGAGAGAGAGAGAGAGATGGATGATGGTATCTGTTTTAGTGAAAGTTCAGACAGACTGACCGACAGTTGTGTGTGTGTGTGTGTGTGCTAGTGTGCGTGTGTGTGTGTGGTGTGTGTGTGTGTGTGTGTGTGTGTGTGGTCGTGACGGCTTACCGACAAAGTTTAGTTGAGTAGTATAGATGAGGACGATCTCTCTCTCTCTCTCTCTCTCTCTCTCTCTCTCTCTCTCTCTCTCTCTCTCTCTCTCTCTCTCTCTCTCTCTCTCTCTCTCTCTCTCTCTCTCTCTCTCTCTCTCTCTCTCTTTGTTCTCCTTCATTTTTATTCCTCTCCCCTTCATTTTTATTTTAATCTCCTTTAATTTTGCTTTATTCCCCTTCAACTTTATTCTAAATCCCATAATTTTCATTCTAATCCCATTATTTTTTTTTGTATCCCTTTATTTTGTGTCTATTCTATAAGAGGAAGCTTGCTCACCACTGTTTCTACTTCAATGTCCTTCCCTGTTACTACTTCTGCTGTTCCATCTACCTCTACCTTTGCTGTTACTTCCCACGATGTCCCACCTTCCTCCTCGTCTTCCCCCACAGGTGAAAATGTCTTGTTACTCTTGTTACGAGCAAAACTCACTTCCGATCTGCTGATTCAGTAAGCGACACTGCACTGACTCCTCGCTTCACCTCGCCACCACACCTGTTACCAAGCCACGCCCCTCAGTGTCGGATTACATATCACATTACAATCAATTTCCTTCCCTCTCTCTTGTTCCTAAACGCCTCTTGAGTGATTCACAGAAATGTTTGTATCTCTTTTGTTTGTATTTTAATCTCAGCTTCAGAGGCCTTGACATTTTTCTATTTATTCACATTAATTTGGAGTTTAGTTTTTTTACATTTTCTTTAGTCTCTGTTACTTCTCTTGGCAGCTCATCTTTCATTAAAATAGCTGCGCCCTCTCTTGCACGTACCCTTTTCAGCTTGAGTTGACCCCTTTAAACCTACCTAGCCTTTCCTCGCCTCGACCTTTTAGTTTGGTCTGGCAGAGTAATAACAGCCTAGCTCTTTTCATACATTATGTCATCTATTTCACACCTCTTTATTTTTGCTGTGAATACACTCATATACATATATAAATTCCAGTTTTATTTTTCTGAATCTTGTTTGTGGGTTTCATGGAAAGCAAAAATATTCCAAGAAAAAACTTTTGGTTACTTTTTTTAATTCCTAAGTAATATAGCGATATAAAAACGTAATTAGTATACATATGCATTCATAGAGGCGAGCAGCGAGGGTTTCCGTGTGTTAAAGAAAGTCCCATGTACGTATATTAATGGAAGTTTAAATTATAAACTCGTTTTTTCATTAAGTGTGAGCCATATACTAAAGCAGAAAAAAGTACATGTGAATCAAGAGAAACGTTTTGTAGTTTTTGTTTTTTAGTGGTAAGGGAGGCCAAGGACTGAAGAGTAATACAAGAATAGTCTGCTCACATTTCCACTCCCCAACATGAATTCAGGTTGGCCAATCTAGTTGTGTAGGTGTCTTGATAATCTTCTCTCGAGAGTAGTCAAGTTGTTGGAAGGTGGAAAAATAGTATTAGGTAAAGAGTTTCAGAGTTTACCTGATAATAGGATGAAAGAATAATGATACTGATTAACTCTTGCATTATTGAGGACAGAAAAGTGATGAGAATAAGTAGAAAGTCTGGGTACAGCGAGGCCGTGAGATAATAACCAAGAAAATAATGATACAAGACAGCAAGAGATGCAACGTTGCCTCGGAGTGTGAATGATTAAGAGACAGTCAGTTCACTTCTAACTTTACCTTGTGATGGATGGCTGAGCAGCAATGTATAATTCTTGGTCTAAATCTGTGGTGTTCCTCCTTCCCTAGCAGCTTCCGGGTTGGACAAGGACTGCGCCACCTGAACAGCGACCAAGAATCTGATAGGTCTGTGGGTGCATTGGATGTGATAAAAAAAAAAAACTTTACCAGCATACAATATTTTTTCAGTTGATTTAATTGCTTTACTACATGTAACTTATAAAAAAAATGTGGGTGACTGTACATGTATATCAAAATGAATACATTACCTTTGAAGTCCGCGCCGTGATGTCTATTGCATATTCATATCATTATTTCACCACACGCTTGGGAATAAAAAACAATCCCATTTTGTATAACGACGACATCTGTAATAGAACTTATCAGTGTGCCTCCTCGTGTGTCGGCGCCTAACCAGCGGGCAACCACTAGTAATCGAAGCGGGTGTGCCTCTGAGAATTCTAGCCTCAAGTTTTAGCCAGTTATCGGCGCCAGAACTCAACTTATGAAATCAAGAACAGAGAAGTTTAAATATTGAGTTACTTGAAAGAAAATTCGTTAAAGCTTGCATAATGTGGTCTTGTTATTGTAGCTGGTGACACTTTCGGGACGGATCAGAGTGGCCTTGAGTGTGTAATTAATCTATTTTAAGACCAAGAAGAAGTCGAAAAACATCGCTCAAACAGTCACCTTGAAAATGTTTTGTCTGTTTCAATAGTACATTTAGAGAGTCATATTAACCCCAATGTTCCTCTCCAAAAAAGTCACAAAGTTAGAGCGTATAGGTTAGGTTAGGTTAGGTTAGGTTAGGTTAGGTTAGGTTAGGTTACATGACATATATACGATTCAAAAACACACTGAGACAAAATAATAACAAAATAATAGGAGAATGCGAGGACTGGACATTATTTAACATGGTACTTGTGACCACCACGCTGTCTCCTCGGCCACTCCGCAACAACCTCCTCCACCTTTACTCAGAAATACCCTCCCTCTACCTTATCATCTAAGGCAGGCAGGTATATAGGCAGCCGCTCACTAGCAGGACCGTCAATAATTGCTCCAGATTCAGGATTAACTGGAGATGGAATATAAGGCTTGAATATGCTTGTTCTCTCTCTCTCTCTCTCTCTCTCTCTCTCTCTCTCTCTCTCTCTCTCTCTCTCTCTCTCTCTCTCTCTCTCTCTCTCTCTCTCTCTCTCTCTCTCTCTCTCTCTCTCTTTTTCCTAACAATAAGCACGTTAAGGGTGATAGGAGGGACAAACACACCCGAGGGAATTCTGGAAGGGACAGGGCGAGGGGGAACCACCACCACCACCACCACCACCACCACCACCACCACCACCACCACCACCACCAGCCTCTCAGAAGGTCTTTTCGGTCTTTTTTCCCTCAACCTTCAGGAGAATTTTGAACACTAGCGACGCCCCACTAGCGTAACCCAGTTTTCTACCATCTACCCTCCCCTCTCCATCCTCTCCCCCTCGCCTCCCCTCCTCCCCTCCCCTCGTATCATTCACTTCCTCTCTTCCCATAACAAGTCCCGGCCTCCCATCCCCAGCAGGCCGAGGGGGGAGGGGAAGAAAGGGGAGGAGGGGGAAGGGGAAGCAGGTGGCAGGTGTGATGGAAGGTAAATATAGAGAAAATGAGGGATTTACATAATGGCCATCTGTAAACCTTGATAGAAGATGCTCCTGTCCCCTTCCCCTTCCCCTTCCCTTTCCCCTTACTCTTCCCCTTACCTTTACCCTCCCTTCTCTCCTTCCTTTTCCTTCCCTCCTTTCCCCTCTTTTTCTCTCCTCTCCTCTC
This sequence comes from Metacarcinus magister, assembly GCA_029783475.1. NCBI lineage: Eukaryota > Metazoa > Arthropoda > Malacostraca > Decapoda > Cancridae > Metacarcinus > Metacarcinus magister. The sequence goes on from JAPQNM010000018.1 coordinate 9,576,554, forward strand.
GTCTCCCTTTTTCTCGTTTGTTCTTGCCCTTCCATGCCCTTACCTCCATTCACTTTACCTTTTATACTATTCCTTTATCTCTCTCTCTCTCTCTCTCTCTCTCTCTCTCTCTCTCTCTCTCTCTCTCTCTCCTCTCTCTCTCTCTCTCTCTCTCTCTCGCTCGCTCGCTCTCACTCTACACGTTGAGAAGCATGAAGTGAGACGAGCAAAAGACAGTTGTTTTAAAGGGATACGAGTAATGTCAAAGACTCAGGTGTTTTCAAAAGAAGGGGGGGAGCATTTATAAATGAAAACCTCTCTCTCTCTCTCTCTCTCTCTCTCTCTCTCTCTCTCTCTCTCTCTCTCTCTCTCTCTCTCTCTCTCTCTCTCTCTCTTTCTCTTTCTCTTTCTCTCTCTCTCTTTTGGTAAGCGCATGTGCGGCTTTAAAAGGGCGGTAGTATTTGTGAGTAGCCAAGGGTCTTATGGATCTTTTTCATCTTTAGGTGGAAGCTGTGAGGGAACCGTGTGAGGCTGTGAGAGGAATGATGTCGAGGGGTGTGTGTGTGTGCGTGTGTGCGAGCGAGAGAGAGAGAGAGAGAGAGAGAGAGAGAGAGAGAGAGAGAGAGAGAGAGAGAGAGAGAGAGAGAGAGAGAGAGATAGTGTGTGTGTGTGTGGAGGTTGTGGGATTGAAGTTGTAGGGAGAGTGAGAATGACGATGGAGTGGTTGTGATAGGAACGATGTGTAGGTTGTGAGAGGGGCTGTGTAGTGTCTGGGAGGGAGGGATGCTGGAGGCTGTGGGAGGAACGGTGTAAGAGGGACGGAATGTACATATACTTGTGAGCCGCCTTTTGAGAAGTACATTTGGGAGGGAGTGTCAACAGTGGTGTTACTATATCCATTGTGTGTGTTACTTAGTCACACACACACACACACACGCACACACAGACGCGTGCACATACACACACACACACACACACACACACACACACACACACACACACACACACATAGTTGAGTTGATGTAGATGGAGTGACATATACACGCATTTATTTACTATATCTATGAATCTCAGTGTAGATGTATATGTATGAAGAGGTGACGAATTTCCTTCTCTAATCACTTCCTTCTTTAATCATTAGTCTACTGTTCCTTTGTACTACCTTTGATTATCAGTCTATAGATGCTTTATGTGTTGTATTTGCCTCCGCTAAAGACGTTGGGCTAGAGTTTATTTATTATCTTTATCTGTTGGTTTGTTATCAACTTCCTGATAACACCAAGCATCGCAACCTCATGAAACTTCCTCAACATGACCTTCCTCTCTAAGTCTCCACTCTAATAAATTTTGAAGTGTCAAGGTCAAAAGTAGAGATCAGGAACAATTTTACGTTGCCATTAGTATCCCCATAAGACGTTATTTTGGGCGTCACCTTCCGCTTGACCCACACTAAGCTGGCCGCTCACCTGCAGGATTTTCAGAACTTCATAACCTTGTCAACACTCACCGCAACTTCACAAAATCTCACCAACATGATCCTCTACCCAAAGTATCCACTCCATTAAGTCTTCAAATGTTAATGTTAAAAGTCATTGTAAGGAAAAAATCACTGTGTATCCTGTAGGAGGTTTAAAACTATTTGATAATCTACAAAAATGGGTTGAACGGGAAGATAATGAAGACTGGTGTTGTATTCACAGTACTAACGCTTCAATCTAGTGTGTGCGTGTGTGTGTGTGTGTGTGTGTGTGTGTGTGTGTGTGTGTGTGTGTGTGTGTGTTTGAGAGAGAAGAGAGAGAGAGAGAGAGAGAGAGAGAGAGAGAGAGAGAGAATGAGAGAATGAGAAGGGGGGCAAGATTTTTTACTTTTTAAGAGGAACGGAGAATCAAAGAAACAGAGGAAGCCTTAAGGAGGAACTGTGGAACAACAATGCGAAGGATGAGAAGAAAAAAAAAATACCTTGTTTCTTTGTGGAGGGACCCCTGTTTTTTTCCTTCCTCCTCCTCCTCCTCCATCTCTCTCTCTCTCTCTCTCTCTCTCTCTCTCTCTCTCTCTCTCTCTCTCTCTCTCTCTCTCTCTCTCTCTCTCTCTCTCTCTCTCTCTCTCTCTCTCTCGCTTGTGTTTCCCTCCCAACAAAATCATTGAGAAGTGTTGCCTTAAGGGACTACCAAGGACGTGGACTGGAGGGGGAGGATCAAGGGGAAGGGAGGGAAGGGGAAGGAGAAGGGATAGGGAAGTGAAAGGAGGGACGAGGGGAAAGGAATGGGTAGGTATATACACCGGCCGGCAGCATACCCCTATCTTCCTCCTCCACCCCCTTTGTATGCGGGAGAATTTTATTACACCTTAAGGAAATTGACATCCCTACCCTGCATAGCCTCAGGTCACCCTTGGACAATGTGTAACACTGCTAAGTCCCCCATGGTCCCAGGGTCACGGTCAAGCCACGGGGCAGCTGCAGGTGATCTTCTTGTCCTTTTGTCTCTATCAAGTAGATATTATAGTTGTAGGGTAGCCACACGGACAGCCTCGTTAGGTTCAGTGGGACTGTTGCTGTCTGTTCTTACTTTGTATTTCTTTGTACTCCTTCCCTTCCCTTTACTCCCTTTACTCCCAGTGGCGTCCTCACCCTCCCTTTCACTATGTTCCTTCTTTCCTCCATCCTTTCTCCTCCTCCTCCTCCTCCTCCTCCTCCTCCTCCTCCTCCTCCCATTCCCGTAAAGAGTGGCAAGCCTGCTCAGGTATGGAGGCGCCTGAGGGTTCTTGTGACATAATGAAAGAGAGAGAGAGAGAGAGAGAGAGAGAGAGAGAGAGAGAGAGAGAGAGAGAGAGAGAGAGAGAGAGAGAGAATGTATGTATATGTGTCAGCCAGGTAGAGAAAATAGGTGAATATAACCCAGCAACAAGAACTGCTACTTACTATTACTACTGCTACTTATACTAACACCTAACACTGTTGCTACTGCTACTGCTACTACTACTACTACTGCTGTTCCTGCTTCCTCAGTGATGTCTACTGTGGTGGCGATAACATCTGTTTTTACAACTATTACATCATAAACTTTGCATTGTTATTTGGGATATGAGTTCCGTGCAATAGTGGCACATGTACTCAATTCATTCATATACGTGTTAGGGAGTAAGACATTTAATTATATTTTTGTCTTGTTGTTGTTGTCACTGTTCATACTTTTTGGGGAGCTAAATGGTTTTTTTTTGTGTGTGTGTGTGTGTGTGTGTGTGTGTGTGTGTGTGTGTGTGTTTGGTGTTAAAAGTTTAAAAGAAATTTCAAAGTCTAACAGAATGAGAGAAAGAGAGAACACAAAAAAAGAAGAAGAACAGAGTGACAAAGGAGAATGAAACAAAATATTGTACAAAGACATGGAACGCTTCGTCTTTCCCCTTCCTTCCCTTCCTCCTTGCCTTCCTCCATCTGTCTTGCCTAACAAGTTGAGAGTGTTGGAGGGAGGGGGAACAATGTGGTCTCAGGATGAATATTCCACAGCACTAAGCTGGCTTTATCTTCCGTGATTTAAGACAAGAGTCCACAAAGAAGAGAGAGGAGGAACAGGAGGAGGAGGAGAAGGACAGGTTGTTCCATAAAGGGAGTGAATAATATGACATCTATGCGGGGTGGTGGTGATGGTGATGGTGATGATGGTGGTGGTGGTGGTGGTGGTTAGGAAAGAGAGACCGGGTCATTCATGGCTGGTGGTGGTAGTGGTGATGTTGGTGATGGTGGTGATGGTGGTGGTGATAGGGCTGGAGTGCCATGGTGGTGGTGGTAGTGGTCCTTAGGTGCCGGTGAAGGAGGTGGAAGGAGAAGGTGAATTTCATACCATCCCGCCGCTCCAGGTATGCTAACGACCAGCAGGTGTTGCCGTAGGTTAGGTAGTGAGAAAGAGACAAGTTTAAGACACACTCAACGCTACCCTTCGCCATGACATTCACTTCCGTGGCGTGTAGAAGTCCTTTATGCAATGGCACTGGACACGCCTTTGATATCCGGGTTACCTGAGCTCGTGTTGCTTCTCCAGGTCTCTTTAAATAATTGGTCACCGTCAGGGCTTAGTTTGGTTTTTAATTCATTTGTTTTTTTCTATTTTTGTTATGCGAGGTTTGGCTTAGGAAGGAAGGAAGGTGGGACTGTAATTTAGGCTTTGTCAGAAATACAGCAGAAAGGTATGATTTATGGATATGGTAAACACACACACACACACACACACACACACACACACACACACACACACACACACACACGCACACGCACACTTTCACTCTCGTACTCGTAGGCGGCGGTGCATTCATCTCTGTCTCTGTGCTTGTGTTGCTTGCTGTGTTGTTGTCTTTGTTCGTGTACTCATCGCTGCTTTCTTCCTTCTCTTTGTGTTCGAAATTTTTGTGTGATTTCTTGTAATACTTATCTGGTCTTCGTCTTCTTTGTCGTTATTTTCCTTTGCATCCTCTTTTTCTCAATCGAAATTTACATATAGTGTGTTAAAACAATTACGTTATTATTTTTTTTACAATCTAAAGTATCTACTCTAATTAAGTATATACAAAGTGATAAAAAGTGATCACAATAAGAAGCGTCAAGGTGTTTAGTGTCATCAGTAGAATATAGTAGAACCGTGTGAACCAAACGTGTGAAATGAGCTGTTTTATTCCCTAAGAATGGTGTTGTATTAAACTAAATTTACCAAACATGCAAAGTGAATCCGTAGAGTTGGCAATGCTGATGATAATTGAGACTGACTAAAGAAACATTCTATTAAAACAAAAAAAAAAAAAAGGAAAGAAAATATTTGCCAGTGTCAGTCAGCATCGATAACTTTAATTCTATCTACTGAAGGCAAAGAGAGCTCAGTTAAAGTATGGGAAAAATCACTACCAGTTAGCAGCAGTAAGTTGAAAATGACCTGACAGCAAAAAAAAAAAGGCAAGCGTGGTAATATATTCAATTTCATGTTTTTTTATGGGTTGTAAATCACTGGACATGACAGCGTTTGTGAGGCAACACCTACAGTTTGTGTTTGAGTTTTTGTGGACGTTTTACACACACAAAAAATCGTGATATAGTGGCGGCATAAATAGGAAAAATGACTAAATTCATCACAACGAAAGAAGATTGACATGTGTGTACATAATGTTCCATAAGAAGACAGTTTTGCAGGATTGTGAAATTTAGGAACATTGAATCATTTAAAAGTGTACAATATTTTTCATAAGCCTCCACATAAAAAGTTAAAAAGTTTCATGACTAGAAATATTAAGTCTAAAATATTAAATACAGTTTTATAAAGGATTTTCCAATACGAGTTTGCAATACGCAGGTAACCGACTTTACACATTTTTCAAGTTACCACCTGACTAATATTTCAAAGCAATGGACGACGTAATTTCATTAATCATATTTTACTCTAATTTTTATGACGGGAAGCATCATGGTAGAGAGAGTTTTAAAGTATCACTCTTCTTTCATGCCTCCCTCTACCTCAAGCTTCCTGGTTATATTCGAGCAGGAAAGGCTTGGTCTCTCTTATTCCAAGCCTCTGTAAGCAGGTTAATGTTTTTCCAACGTTTCGTGTCTGTCTGTCGGGCTGAGGAGGATTCTTATATCGTCCCATCATTTCTTCTAATATTCTCAACGGTACGAACCTTCTCCTCTCTCGTACTCTCGTTAGCGGTCGTCACAATGAATCATCCGAATTGTATAAGAAACATCTATCGTTGGGTACATTTTTTTTTCTTCCTGTATATATATTGTTATGCATGTCCTTACGTACATCCTCCTCGTCCTTCCCTCCCGCCTCCTTTTCCTTCTTCTTTTCCTGTCTTTCCTTTTAACTCGAACTATTTTTACTTATTTCAAGACAGCTGACAGAATAATATTGTTTAATACATTTTTTTATTTTTCTTTCGTACACTCCAGTTCTTAGTGTGGTAATGATTAAGACAACAACAATAATTAATTTTACTAATACTTTTTATAGTTAATTCTACTTAATTATTTTTACTACTACTACTACTACTACTACTACTACTACTACTACTACTACTACTACTACTACTACTACTACAACAACAACAATAACAACAACAAAAACAACAACAACAACAACAAACAACAACAACAACAACAACAACACCAGCAGCCAACCAGCAGACAGCGTTAACTGCGATCACGTGGTTAATCGCCTTCACCTTCCTGCCGTAAATCTTTCACCCAACAGTATTACAGGTATTCCAGGCACGACCCTTTGTTCTCCTCCTCCTCCTCCTCCTCCTCCTCCTCCTCCTCCTCCTCCCCCTCCTCCTCCTCCATCTTGGTGCACGTGTTTTACAGGAATGACAAGTTCTGGTCGTCCAATTCCACCATCGCTGTCTCCTCCTTCTCCTCTTCTTCCTCTTCCTCCTCCTCCTTCTCCTGTTCCTCTCCTTTTCTAAACAGTTTTATGCACCCTTGCAGTTCATATCTCCTTCAGTACACCGTTTATAGCCGATGAGCTGAAGTCACGCCGTGTGTGTGTGTGTGTGTGTGTGTGTGTGTGTGTGTGTGTGTGTGTGTGTGTGTGTGTGTGTGTGTGTGTGTGTGTGTCTCTCTCTCTCTCTCTCTCTCTCTCTCTCTCTCTCTCTCTCTCTCTCTCTCTCTCTCTCTCTCTCCAACCCTCCCCCCCCACCACACACACGCGCGCGCACACACACACACAAATAACCCCAACTTTGTTTAATTTTCAGTCACAGTAAAATGTGTCATAAATTCCTGAATATTTGGCTTCGACAGTCACATTGGAAATAATGTATATTCGTATACATATACATTTTACCATTCCCATTTCTGATTAAAGTTGTGTGTAATAATTAATTGGCAGTGCTTGTCACCCCAATGGTTTAGAAGAAATAGTTCACATCAATTTTTCTTTTATTTATCATATAACTAATTATTTTTATATATAGTTTGTTTTCTTCTCACAAATTATGATAAACAAGAGGAATGTTTTGCGTGTGAAGGGTGTCTGTCATCTGTTGGTTGCTGTTTGATGCTGTCACTCTACACTTGTATACATGTAAAGGTTATTAGCATGTTCTATGTGTGTGTGTGTGTGTGTGTGTGTGTGTGTGTGTGTGTGTGTGTGTGTGTGTGTGTGTGTGTGTGTGTGTGTGTGTGTGTGTGTGTGTGTCAGTCAATTAAGTTAGTATACAGTGGATTATGTCATATAAAAAGGCACATGATTCTTCCCTTCTGTTCAATTTTAAACATACTTTTTACTTCTTCGTTATGGAAAAGAGAGAGAGAGAGAGAGAGAGAGAGAGAGAGAGAGAGAGAGAGAGAGAGAGAGAGAGAGAGAGAGAGAGAGAGAGAGAGAGAGAGAGAGAGAGTAAAGAAAAAAAAATCAGGATTCTTATCATGTTAGAAATCCTTGTTCAGAAGTTTCAGGAAATAATGTCTTTCACACACACACACACACACACACACACACACACACACACACACACACACACACACACACACACACACACACACACACACACACACGTTGACACTCACTTTTCTTGTGTGTGAAAAAAAAAAAACTGTGAGGAAAGTTAGATTCCAATGTTTATCTTCACCTCCCCTCGTGTGTTTGTTTGTTTGTTTGTTTGTTTGTTTGTTTGGTTCGCTAGTTGAGGGAAATTAATAAACAGCTCGGAATGTTTTTCTTTTTCCTTATCTTTTCATTTATGTTTGATGTGGTTTTTTTTTCTTTCTGGAAGTAATGAGAAAGTTTTTAGTACCACGTAGTTCTTTTTTTTTTTATATATAAAGCTTCACCTCACACACATTACTTGAGTGTTTTACTTATTTATATTAATTAACTTGTATGTCTGTATGTCTAAAAAAAAAACAATCTACTTAATTAGAGTGAAAGAATAATAAAAAAAACAGACATCTACAGCCATTAACTCCGTGTAAACAAACAACTAAACAAACACAAAATATAAACATAAACATTCCTACTTGAATTATGAAATATTACCAAAAAAACAGATGCAACACGAGAAAATTTTAATAAATAGATGAAACGATATTAGTGAAAAGCCTTCATTACCGGGTGAAGGGGAGGGAGGGGAGGGGAGGGAGGGGCAGGAAGGGGAAATATTAAAGGGGTAACAGGATATTTGGGGTGAGAGAGAGAGAGAGAGTGAGAGAGAGAGAGAGAGAGAGAGAGAGAGAGAGAGAGAGAGAGAAAAAAAAAATACTAATAGAAAGAGAAGTCAGAGTAAGGTAAGGCAGGTGAGAGGAAGGGATGTAAGGAAGGAAAGAAAAGAAGGGAAGTAAGGAAGGAATGTAAGGAAGGGAAGAAAGGAAGGGAAGAAAGGTGATAAGACAACCTCTCACTCCCCCTTCTTAAGACACTAGTAACCCTGGCCTGTGATTGGTCAACTGGGAACCATTAACGACCCTTCCTTGACACCATTTATGAGCAATGAAAAATCGTCGACATGTTAACTTTTTTTTCTTCTTTTCTTTCTTGTCTCTCCCCCGCTGACGAAACTTTGCCGCCTGCTGGTTGAAAGGGGGAAGAGGTTTTATTGATGTTGATGTTGTTGTTGTTGTTATTGTTGTTTTGGATGGATATGAGCAATGATAATTAAAAAAATGTATTTGTAGCAGAAGTAGCAACAATAGTAGTAGTAGTAGTAGTAGTAGTAGTAGTAGTAGTAGTAGTAGTAGTAGTAGTAGTAATAGTAGTAGCAGCAGCAGTAGAAGTAGTAGTAGTGATGGTAGTAGTGGTATTTTGACACAGAATAAAAAAAATCAACTTCACATGATTCCTGAAAACACTGAAATAGATACAGTATCGGAGTAATGTTTTGGCCATGATAGCTAGCTCTCTTTTTCTTTCTCTCTCTCTCTATCTATCTATCTACCTATCTACCTACCTATCTTCCCCTCTACAAAGCGACAAAAACAGCAGACTTGGTTAAGCAGACGACAGTGGTTGACAGCCGCATTAGCGATAAGCTTTGTTAACTCTGCATCATGACATCTCTGTAATGATGTGTCAAACAAGGGTTAAGGAAACTAGGTTAACGATCATAGTCGCTGGCGAGGTTGTAGTTTATAAACAATGTTATGAATGGCAGAAAAGGTCCTGTTCTAACCTAATTAATGAGGATGGAAGCAGGAACGTGATTGTGTGATTGTAAATAACAGACATTAATGAGAAGATGCAGTGGAAGTGAATGAGGTAAAGAGTAAGTTGTTGAAATGTACTTGTAGTTAACATTATGGTGTGGAGAGTGTTTTAATAGAGTAAGAAATTATGTAACATGTAGCATCTGTGGAAGCAGAACTAGTAGCAGAGTAGATTAGTGGGTACTTAAATTTTTTGTCATATGGAAAGAAAGCAGGAAGAGAATTATTAAAAGTATGAAGATGAAAGTGAATGACTGAGTGTGGAGAAGAGCAAGGAAGGGATAGAGAGAGAGAGATGGTTTTAAGGACTCGCTAGGTCATAGAGGTCATAGCAATGTTTACACTCGTCTGGGTCAACATTTATATCACACTTTTTTTTCCTTCAAGCACCATCACCACCACCACCATCACCATCATCACCACCATCATCATCACCATTACCACCACGAACAACAACAACACCAACAGTCATTTGTACTTGTCATATCTATCTTTTCTACTTACTTCGTTTTTTTATTTATCATTTTGTACATTTTCTGATTTTTTCATCTCCCCTTCCGCCATTTTATTTGTAACATCTCATTAATTTCTGTGACATGTTATTCATCACTGTCTGTCGTCGTCTTCTTCTTTTTTTTTCACTCGCAGTCATTTTTTTTTTATCATTATTCCCGTCATAAAAAGTTTTCCTCCATCGTGTTGTATAATGAGGTAAAAAGAATATCGGATGAGAAGATTGAAATTGAGCTCTATGTACACACACACACACACACACACACACACACACACACACACACACACACACACACACACACACACACACACACACGAGAAAAGAGAGAGAGAGAGAGAGAGAGAGAGAGAGAGAGAGAGAGAGAGAGAGAGAGAGAGAGAGAGAGAGAGAGCAGCCCTTCGGCGTTCGGCGTTTACCTTTGATAATTACCTGCAGAAATTCTATTCCGTTTTGCTCTTTCGATTAAAACATTTTCTTTTGTGAGCAAAACTTAAGCGTTTTGATGTATGCTTTGTTCCGTTTTATAGAAAAGAAAGTTGGTTAGGAAACACACTTGCACTCTCTCTCTTGCTCTTTTTTTTTCTCTCTCTCTCTCTCTCTCTCTCTCTCTCTCTCTCTCTCTCTCTCTCTCTCTCTCTCTCTCTCTCTCTCTCTCTCTCTCTCTCCTCTCTCTCTCTCTCTCTCTCTCTCTCTCTCTCTCTCTCTCTCTCTCTCTCTCTCTCTCTCTCTCTCTCTCTCTCTCTCTCTCTCTCTCGCTCTCTCTCTCTCTCTCTCTCTCTCTCTCTCTCTCTCTCTCTCTCTCTCTCTTTTTACAGCAAAGATAATTAAATTTTTTAGCAAAAAGGGGAGTTCATAGAATACTGGGCGGTAATATCAGAGTTTTTACTTGAAAAATATTAGTAAGAAACACTTCTTTCAAGCATTGTTATCAGACCATAATTTGCAACAAGCTGTGAAGTTTGGTCACAACCTCTTGAAAGGACTTAGTGAAATTAGAACTCACTCAACATGAAGACACAAGGTTGATCCCTGCCTGGAGTAACGCTATGTTCAAGGAAGTGCGGGTAGTTGGCGTAATTAGATCGTGTTCTCTGGAATGTTTTGCTTCTGGGTAGTAGTAAATTGTGTAAGAATGTTGAAGACATCCATGAGAAGCGTAGTGCCGAGGGCCGCGCTGCTACACTCACAACTCCACACACTAACACACGCTTCATTACAAGCAACCTTCAGCACGATCGATCATTCTGCTGCACCAACAAGACTAGGAGCAGTTTCCTAAGAAAAAAAATATTAATAATGATAAAATGAATTGACAAAAAAAATTCCGTTTATTTATTTTTTTAATTTATTTTGTCAGATAAAAACCCAGTGATTATAGGTTCAGAAGCGTGCCTCATGGAGGTGACCTTCATGGAATATGCAGGTCACAGTCCTCACTTGAATGTCACCAAGAAATAGGTGGCATGACATACACGTTCAGGGTCCCGCGCGTGGCACCTGGATTCAGTGAAGATACTTGTCAATAAAGACATCAATTCCCACCTTCGGGTCGTTCGTCAGTGTCCATGTTTATCAGCCATAAATCTTACAAGTTTATCCATCAACAGACGTCACCAACAGTCTTTTACTCCTGGTGAGTGAGTCCATAACACCGTGAGTGAGGCCAGTCCATCACGAGACTTTATGATGAGTCTTACCATTTTGATGTACAACTGACGCTCATTGGTGGAAGCATTTGTTGGAAGGAATGTGTGGTAGGCAAGACTGTAACCACTATCACAATAATACTCTACACAGTGTGCTGAGATGGAAGGTTGAATAATTGGATAAATGGATAAATGCGTACATGGAGAAATAAATACATAAATAGATCAAAGAAAAAATATATATATAGATAGGTAGATAGATAAATTGATAAATAGATATATTAATAAGACAGATGGGTATTTTTCCCTTTGAGTATTTGAATAAATATCGTAGCCGTAAAAAAATATTTTATAAAAGTATAAAACCATCATCAGCTTAATGCAACTTTTCAACAGAGTTATTTTTTTTCTGTTTGATGCCGGACGTAAATATATATATTTTTAGGCTTTTGCTTAAGTAGTAGTAGTAGTAGTAGTAGTAGTAATAGTAGTAGTAGTAGTAACAGTAATAGTAGCAGCAACACAAATAGTAATAATTAGATCCTTGCTGGTAGTGTTAATGGTTACAGGGATTGATTATGTCAAGGGTCGGAGGGCAGACTGAAGCGGCTGGAGGTTAAGTAAGTCAGTCAGTAAGTAAGTAAGTAAGAGGACGGAATGTATTACGTGTGTTAAGTGCTACATGATGATCCTTATAGACAAAATGTATGCGATGATGAAGACGCAGTGTACTACATCATGCTGGACAGACAAAGATAATAAGAACATAATACAAAACCGAAAATAGAATAGTAAAGGCAAACTGAGGGATGGCGCAAGGGAGGAAGGAGGGAAGGAGGGAGGGAAATAGTGCTGGATGGGACTGTGTGAGGAAAGAGGGGAATGAAACATGAGGGTAATGGCGCATTTCCATTTATACGTGTCACCCCGAGAGGATTACCCTGTGGCACTCCTTGGTTGACGTATGGTGCCACGAGGGTGTAGGGTGGTAGGTGGTGCCTGGTGAGGGGAAGCAGGGAGGGCAGGGTGGGGAAGGGAGGTTTTACAAGTAGGGTGGAAATGGAGAAGAAGATGAATGGTGTGGATGTGGGAGAGGAGGAAGAACAAAAGATGGATGGGGCTGGTGAGATAATGTGTGTGTGTGTGTGTGTGTGTGTGTGTGTGTGTGTGTGTGTGTGTGTGTGTGTGTGTGTGTGTGTGTTGCATCTCGTCGTGTTGAAAAAGAAGGTTGTTACTGCTTATATAATGTAGCAAAATATATGAGTCTTGACACATTCATTCGATTCAAATATCATATAATTAAAATCACTGAAGGAATACACGACTGAAACGAATACAACTTCTGACTTCTTTCAAGTTTAGATTAAAATGTATAAACTTTACAACTTTTATTATATCGAGGATTCTTTTTCTCGACTCCCAGTAAAAAAATTAAAAAATAAATAAAAAACTGCACACAAATGTTTACAGGCATTTCAGTAGAACAATGTTATCATATTTCTGACACATCACGTATAACTAAAGTATTTTCTTCATAAACACTTATACAATTATACACTTTACTATAATTGTCAATGAATATAATGTATGTTATATGAATAGGTATTGGACAAACAGCCCTGTATAAGCAACGTATTTTTTTTCATATACTCGTGAATGTTAGTGAATACATTTTGAATCGAATCCAAACCTATCCTTCACATGTCCCCTCCGACTAAGATGCTGACTGTAAGCAGAATTAGAATAAATAAAAAGTTGTCTTCCAAGCAGGATTCACCTTATACTCGCACACGTAACTCTGATGAAAACATTAAAATCAAGGCCATAATTAACTATACTCCCTTCCCTTACTGTCACTACCACGTCTCATTACTCTCATCGTATATACACCAGCGTTGCAACAGCTAATATATGTTTTCCCATTGCTTTTAAATCTCATTACTCTTCAGCTTACCCATTTCACGCTCGTCGGAGTTAATAGCCCCAGAATTACTACTTACTTTAATGTTATTTTGTCACTAATTCATTACTACACCTTCAACCAGCTTAGTGAAATGCATCCCAGCATCAGGTGTGTGTTCCTGTAAAGAGTAATATGGTGAATGGAAATTAAATTAAACATATGATTTGAATGGAGTCTCTTCTGTTTTTGTTTTGTATTTGTATGTATGTTTTGACAAAGCTCTTGGGTTGATTTTCCTCTGTGTGTGTGTGTGTGTGTGTGTGTGTGTGTGTGTGTGTGTGTATAGGGTGGTGTGGCGTGGAAACAGACAGACAGACAGACAGACAGAAAGACAGATTGACAGATAGATACAAACAGACAACTAGACAGACAGTAATGGAGGAATTTTTACTGATATAGTCTGGCATAGTCAAAGTTTTAATCTCTCTCTCTCTCTCTCTCTCTCTCTCTCTCTCTCTCTCTCTCTCTCTCTCTCTCTCTCTCTCTCTCTCTCTCTCTCTCTCTCTCTCTCTCTCTCTCTCTCTCTCTCTCTCTCTCTCTCTCTCTCTCTCTCTCTCTCTCTCATACGTCACTCACCATTCCGAGCATATTTGACCATTACCTCTCCTTCCTCCTCCTCCTCCTCCTCCTCCTCCTCCTCCTCCTCCTCCTCCTCCTCGCTATACACTGTAGTCACCCACCCCAGCAAAGAACTTAAAATATTCATAAATCAAACAGTGCGAGCCTTTCAAGAGGAAAACTTTTACCTAGAGAGCAGTGTGTTTGCCTGGCTACCCTCCTCTTCTTCCTCTTCCTCCTCCTCCTCCTCTTCTTCTTCCTCCTCCTCCTCTTCCTCCTCCTCCTCCACTTCCTTCTCCTCCTCCTCCTCCATCTCTTCCATCGGCTAGGCTTCAGGGCCTTTGGTTGGTAAGGAGACGAGACGTTGTGAGAGAAAAGAAAAATGGAGAGAGAAAGAAAGAAAGAAAGGAAGGAAGAAAGGAAGAAAGAAAGAAAGAAAGATAGAAAGGAAGAGTGGCAGACAGACGATAATACACCAATGTTTCAACTACAGAACGTGAGACAGTACAAGAACTAAACTCGTCTTATGTTCGTGTCGGCAATTTTGTCCACAAGGTGAGGTGCGTCGCCGTGTCGTAGGAATATCTTCAACAAGGGACACCAGTGACCTTGTTATGAGTGACAGAGATGGAGTGAATCAGGTCACTCATCCACTTTATTCCTGGACGACAGGGACGCATGGCAGGGTAACCACTCTTAATTGTAGTGGAACAGGATCAGGCAGTGAAATGACTGTCGTTACGGATGCAAAACGCTCTTGTGAAGTGCATGTCAAGGACTAGGTATAGTTGATGGTCCACGTACAGCAAGCTTACCATTTATTCTCCCGGTGTCCTGTCTGCCCATGCCCTTCGTATCACATTGACACCGCTCAACACCTGTAATCTGTCTTCTATCTTTGAACGAAAACACAACTTTACGTTCTTCATACATGTATAAGCTGCCGCCAACTTTCCAGATCTCTGTGACTGCCTGACTTTGGGGGATTGGCGATCAGTGAGCTTTCTATTGTATTTTTTCCATGACCTGAACTTTCTCCTTCTCATATGAAAATAGATAATAAATGTTGCCGCTATTTGTTTTAGTACAGTTCGTGTTTCATCGCCTTTCATTACGTAATTGATAGTAATGCCTGAATGTCTGGTGCACCACTGTGCTTGGCGCGGCAATAGTGTTCTCGGTGTTAGAATTGTTGTGGAGACGCATTCAGTGAGAGTGGACAGTGTATTTATATCACGTGTTAACCAATACTTGACCTTCAACTCTACTCTTGATCTGCTGTATATTGATGAAGTACGTAGATGTTTTTTCTATCATTCATTTTCCTTTATTTTTTTTAACCATTGTCGTAATTCATGTGCTTGAGGTTGACACTTTGCTTGACTCTTTCATTTATTTGCCAGTTATCAAGGTCGTTTCTGAAAGTATTGCTTCCCTAACACTGTATTGCCGCCTCCCACAGTAGCGTGCACGTGAACTTATGAATCATTACTAACTGATCCGTTAGTTCTTTGTTGTACATTACGTCGTGTTTCTACATTATGTCAGTTCTTGCTGTGAGGTTGTTGGAATGTTAATCCTTCGAAGAGTGTGTTTCCTCGGTCACTCGCCTTCAACTACTCCTGCCCCTTTAATCCTCTCATGCATACGTCACACTTAAAGAATGACCTTAAAGCTCACGCGATATGAATGTCTCATAATGAAATATTCTCTTCTCCTGCAGAAAAAAAATAGTTAAAGAAGCACAAAGCATACAAACTCTTTACTTTTTTTTTTCATTTGTATTTCTTATTATGGTTATTTTATGTATTATTAATATGTAAAAGAGTAGAAGAATTGTTTTTTTTTATAATTTCGTTATTTCCATATCAATAATAATTTTGCTTGTAGCAGCTTCTCTTTTAAACGTGACATATTCTCAAACTTCATGAATGGTTACAAAGTGAATTTTGACACACATTTTGGCACAAGATCTCCGAGGCACCAAAGCACCACGTAAGCCTTGACACGCGCCGGATATCACTTCACGCCTCTGAGATCCACTTGTTTCCCTGTGAACGTCAAGGCTGAGTGTTCTTCACGACGTAAGATGGTCCTCTGGTGGCGAGACCCTGTAACACACACAAGCGAAACTTTTTACTAACCAATTTTTTTTAAAGGAAATAATATAAAACAACGTGATGATGATATATATGAATTATCTATCTTTAAGGATGTAGTCTGTTTAATATCGATGGACATGTGTAAACAGAATGGTTCATTTTAAATTTTCCTCCACCACCACCACCACCACCACAACCACCACCACCACCACCACCACCACCACCACCACCACCACCACCACCACCACCATTGACTTATTGATTCATCTATTCCCTTGGCGCCGCAGCACTAAGAACACCAAGGGTCATAGGGCACACTA
This sequence comes from Metacarcinus magister, assembly GCA_029783475.1. Taxonomy (NCBI): domain Eukaryota; kingdom Metazoa; phylum Arthropoda; class Malacostraca; order Decapoda; family Cancridae; genus Metacarcinus; species Metacarcinus magister. The sequence continues at coordinate 9,592,817 of JAPQNM010000018.1, forward strand.
AACAAAAACACCTCCATTTTTTCAAGTTTTATTCCTGCGCGTCCTCCTCCTCTTCTTCTTTCTTTCCTTCTCTTTCTCCTCCTCCTCCTCCTTCTCCTCCTCCTCCTCCTCCTCTTCCTCATCATCATCACCATCATCCCATTAATTAATGAGCTAAACGGCTCCCAAAGGAAATTGTATGGAGGGATTTAATACTCAATGTCCTTTATGATTTACTCTCTCTCTCTCTCTCTCTCTCTCTCTCTCTCTCTCTCTCTCTCTCTCTCTCTCTCTCTCTCTCTCTCTCTCTCTCTCTCTCTCTCTCTCTCTCTCTCTCTCTCTCTCTCTCTCTCTCTCTCTCTTTTGCTCCATTATTTTGTTTACTCTAAATTCATGTGGATGGCTGTTCAGTTTTCTATCTTGTATTTTCGTTGTCTCTGTACTTCATAATTGTGAGAAATCTTCTTTTCCTTCCATCTAATGTTCAAAAGAAAGAGAGCAAGTGGTACATCTCTGCCCCAATCATGAAGTAAGAGGTGAGAAGCCAATTGTCAGGACCTTTTTTTATGCAGATCAGTAATGGTGTCCCGGTAAGTTCCAGTCTCAGTAGGTTCAAAATTGTGTGTGAGTCTAATGTCTTCATAACAGCATATCACCACCTGACATCCTTAGTTTTTACTTATGACAGTGCATCACGTTAATGAAAACAGTCAGATTCCGTCACCTGTTTATTCGACTGAAATCACAAAAGGTCCACATCGTTAATTATTCCAAACGTTATTTATCATCAAACTTTAGGAACTTGATTAAAAGTGAAAGAATGCTAGAATAATTACCTTCCTGGCGAGACGGTTGGTATAGCAAGTTTGAAAGCATCTCGTAGTCTCTGCTCGCATCCTTGCCTAGCAGTTAGTTTGTAAGGTTACACCGTACATAGTTATTGATCCTATTGTGATGTAGTCAATAAATGGATGCCTGAGGAGAATGATGCAAGGACAGTGATGTAACGCAGAGTTGAGTCAGTGTTGTGTTTCAGGGTTAGATGTCTTGACGTGCCACAGTTAAGGAGGCGAAGGAGTGAACTAAGTCACTCCTTCGCCTCTGTTACGTTGCACAGACTTGCACTTATGGGATTGTTTATTTCTAGTTTGTTGTCTGTCCAATGCTTCACTGCAGTCGTTGGTAATTACTTTTTGTTAAGTTTGCTAAATAGTTTTAATAATTTTTGGGGGAGCCAGTGACAACAAACACATTAACCCAACAGTGAGAACTAAGGAACCGTTACATTTATCCCAAAAAGGTGCTGAGCTAACAGAGAGTCTTATTCATACCGGCATAAGAGAACGATCACTATAAATGCGAACATATCATCCCACATCCATAAATAAATGTGCTAAAAGCCATCCATTTCATCGTCTCACAGTGAAACTCAGCAGCTTCACATTTCATCATCTAAACATTTTCCAGGAACGCTACGAGTATATTATTGAACATGCTACACGACCCACCGCTCCCTCCCCTCAAGGCTTACCACGTATACAAAATTCTATTCCGTTCACATCAATGCAAGAGTTCCGGAGATGCTGAACCTTTTACCCGCCAGGCACATAAATTCAGAAAGACCTGCTCTCTGTTTTCTGAGCGCCGAGAAGGAGGTGCATCAGATCAACGCTACGCACTGAACTCAAGTTGGCTTCACTCTGTTGCTTATTTACAATTTCATTTTCACTTTCTGGACCGGATTTCCTTCTCAAACCTGTGTACCTGTAGCCTTTACTTTCCTGCTTTTCGGTGTGATAAAAAATGTATTTATTTTTTCCCCTTGAGAGACAGACAGACAGACAGACAGACCTACAGACAGACAGATGTATAAGCAAAGAGATAGATAGATAGAAGAGAAACAGATATAGACAAAAATTGACAGAAACAATGAAAGACAGAGAAAAGTAAGGTAAAAACAACGCGACAGTTAGACAGGTACATACATACAGACAGACAGATAGACAGGAAGATAGACAGGCAAAGAAATTAATAAGTTTTTTTCTCTCCAGAACAAAACGTGCAAGTGACAAACTGTATATGAAATAAAAAGTAATAATTAAAGGTGAATATTTTAACGAGAATAAAAAAAAACCAGCAAGAGGAAGAGGAGTAGGAAGAAGAGGAGGAGGAGGAGGGGGAGGAGAAGAGAAAGAAGAAGATAAAGAAGAAGAAAAAAAATTAAAGTAAGCAAAAAATAGAACAACAGTAAAATCAAGAAGATGGACAGGAGGATAAGGAGGAAGAGGAGGAAGAGGAAGAGGAGGAAGAGGAGGAGGAGTAGAAGAAGGAGGAGAAGGAAGAGCAGGAGAAAGGCTAACTATGAATAATGAATCAAGTTGTGTACAGAGAGAGAGAGAGAGAGAGAGAGAGAGAGAGAGAGAGAGAGAGAGAGAGAGAGAGAGAGAGAGAGAGAGAGAGAGAGAGAGAGAGAGAAATGGAAAAATACTTGACTATTTTGAGAAAGTTTCCTTGTGTTATTGTTTAGTTTCCTTCTCTGTCCTCCCTTGTTTCCGCTTTTCGTGTGTTGTTTTTTCTTTGGTTTGTTTTCCTTCCTTTCCTTCCTTCTGTCCTTTCCTTCCTTGTTTATCGTCCTCCTTTCCTTCCTTTTCACCTTTTTTCCTCTCTTTCCTTTCTTCTTTCTTTCCTTACTTCTCTTCGAACCTTCCATTATTTCCTTCTTTCCTTCCTTCTTTCCTTCTTTCCCTTTTTTCATTTTTTCCTTGTCTGTCTTAATCAATTTTCTTTTTTTCTTGTATCCTAGTTTTTTTCATATATAAACAAATCTGAATAATTCAAATGAAAATAGTTGGAACAAAATACCGTTCTTCTGCTCCTCCTCTTCCTCCTCCTCCTCCTCCTCCTCCTCCTCTTCCTTTCTATATAAAGTGAATTCTGATAAAATGACGAGACGTATCGACAGTAAGCTTGAATGCATTGCTCAAAGGTAACTCCATCAAGGATATATAACGAATTTGTGTGTCAATTCAAAAATATCGAACAGGTTGGGTATTCTAGGATCTCCGCGGAGGATTGATACAAATAGATCTTCCCGGGTGACGAACTGCTTGCTAAAAATGACCATTGAAAATAAAACGGAACGACTGAAATAAAAGTAAGGAAATAAAGGCGTTAAGATGGTATTTTTAAACATGATGCTGATGTTGAAGGAATAGGAGGAGATAGGAGGAGATATGCTAAATTTTAATAGTAAACCAATATAATTTAGTTATGTATATTGATTACGATAATCTGATTGACTATTTGTTTCGTAATCACATAGCGTTACAGGGAAAATAGGTCTGCGGGTAATAATTGATGATGATGATGATGATGATGATGATTATATTATTACTAAAGAAGCGTACAATATATAATGTCCAGCAGTGACAGCATGAAACGAGAGGAAAAATACCACATCCTTTCAACCGAAGGTGTTATTTAATTGAAAAAAAAAATCGTATGAGACCTTCCAAAGAGGGTCTGAAGGAGAGGAGGAAGAGCAGGTAATGGAGGAAGAACAGGAGATGAGAAGGCGGAGTGGAAGTTGGAGTATGAGGGGCAATCAGTGAGGCGGGGGGGGGAGGGGGAGGGAAGTTGCAGGAGTAACAAATAGAGAAGAGAAGGACGTCAGACACAGACACACACTTGTGATAGCCCGCGTGTGTGTGTGTGTGTGTGTGTGTGTGTGTGTGTGTGTGTGTGTGTGTGTGTGTGTGTGTGTGTGTGTGTGAGGCAGGCATAGGCAGTTGGGTGACTAATAAAACACAACATTTGGAGATAATACACAAGAGTCATTTAGAAGGAAAATAATGGGACGTGTGTTAATGTTGTGTGCCTTTGTTGTGTAATTGTTGTAATTGTTCTGTTGTTGTCCTTTATTAGGTATACGTTTAAAAAAAAAAAAAAGAATAAATAAACAAATTCCTGTGATGGTTATTAAGCGACGGAGCAGAATAGAAGAGAAAAAAAATAGAAAAAAAATACAATACAGTAACAAGTGGAAGTAATGTGAATAGAAACACACACACACACACACACACACACACACACACACACACACACACACACACACACACACACACACACACACACACACACACACACACACACATGAACCCCCGAACTGTTTCGATAACTCTTAGCGAACCATTTCACTGTTTCTGAAGCCTGCCCTGATTCTGTAAGCGGTTGGTTAAGGTTTGGGTGCTGTTGTTGTTGCTATTATTGTTGTTGTTGTTGTTGTTGCTGCTTATGTTGCTGCTGGTGCTATTATAATGATTTTTGTTATATATTATTTGTATTAATTTTATTGCTATTATTATCATTACTATTATTGTTATTATTATCATTGTTATCATTATTACAATTGTCGTTAACATCCTTATTATTATTAATATTATCATGCGCGCCACCAGTAGCTTTGTGACGGTTCCTTTGATTGGCTCACGGTAACCACTGAGGAGATTGTAATATGTGATTTACTGTAATGACATAAAATCATCTTCATGCTTCAGCTTTTTTGGTTAATGTTTTGTGCTCCTCACTGTTAGGTTCCTCTGAGTGTTAGTGTTGATAAAAGCCAAGTGTATCCATGCAACATTTTCATAATCATTAAATCAGTATTTGTAATGACACCAATGGAAACAATTACTTATAACACCTATCTTAATATTAGACTTACATCTCGAAAACTAAGATTACTAAACGATAGAAGAAAATCAAACGAATAATAAACACATAATGAATGAACAACTACTCCAAAAACGTGCTTTACAAACAAGGTGATCCCGTGGTCGTGATGGTACGTCATTACAAAGGGTCGTGCCGAGCCGTGCTGCCTCGGGGATCAGTGGCTGCACGGTATTATATCACCCTGTTGTTGTGGCTGATTACAACCAATCAATCAGTGCTGCAGAAACTCTAAATCCAGTGGCACTATTTACGTGTGTCCTTGTGTGTTCTTAGAGTGCGAGTGGAGTTGTTCTTGTGGACACACCTTGGCGTTAGTATCATTACATATACAGTAGGATTCAGTAATCCAATACAACATGGTACTCTCACGTCTGTAATTATGGGAACTAATCTCCACAGATATCACAATTATATAACTCAGACAGACACCTCGCAGATATATGCTTCCAGCTGGACTACTGTAGACTATTACTACTACTACTACTACTACTACTACTACTACTACTATTACTACATTTCCACTAAATCACCAGAAGCCCCAGGCGAGTTCCTGTTTTCGTAATGGCCACTGATGGGTGTGGACTCAGATGAAGAGACTCGACATGTCCACGGCGGCCACCTCACCCACTGGTCCATTGGGCAAGCGAGGACGACCTGCTGCCCTGCCCTTCCCTTCCTCCACTCGTCTGCTGCAGCTGCTCTTGTCGCTCCATTCCAGTCCGAGGTTGATTTTTAAGCCTTTCGTTCACTTATTCAGTTGATATACTTATTTTTTTCGTATTTATAAATGCATCAAGCTGTTAAATAACTCGGGTTTTTTTATTCCTAGTTGGTAATGAATTCTTTAAGAGATTTTTATATTTTTATTTGCTTTTCTATACTGAGCGCCCTTATTTTCATTTTTATTATGTATTTTTGAGGAAAGCTTGGGTAAGGTAAGGCATTTATGTATTATGTACTTGTTAGGTAATAGGAAGGGAGGGAGGGAGGGACAGGCGATGGTCGGTGGAAGGAAAGAGAGAAGGTTTAGGTCTGAGGACTCGTTCTGTGTGTAGTATTGATTCACTTTTTTGTGGTTCCGTCTTCATGGGGGGAAGGATTAGTAGGTGTGTTTGGCTTCTTGGCTGTCTCAGGCGGGCTGGATGGCTGGATGGCTGGATGGCTGGATGGCTGGCTGAAGTATGTATAGTTGGGTCTATGACTGGGCTGTCTGGTTGGGCTGACTCCTTGGATTGACTGGGCTGACTATTCGGGTTAACAGGGCATGGCTCACTGGTTGACTTGCAAGGGAACAGGTTGGTTGACTGGCTGGCCTGGGTGGTTGGGTTGACACAGTGTCGGGGTGGCTGTAAGCTCACATAGGGTGGGTGGGGTGATTGGCTGGCAAGGTCCGCTTCCCTGATGCTTAAATCGGCTGGTTGGGTGACTTCTGTACTGGTTAGTAATGGGACTGTGCGCATGCTTGGCGTTAGATGGATTGCAAACAAAAGGAAAACCATCTTAGTCTCCTTTGAAAGTTAAATATGAGGACTAAATCAACTTATCTTTTTCTAGATTTAATATTATATTTTTCTCTTTAAGGCACCTGCGTGGAGCGGCTTTTTTCAAAATTATTATTGTAAGTCTCGCTCAGTTTCCTTTTTATTGACACAAATCTACAATGGTTCAGATCATACTTTTTAGAATCTTAAATTATTAGTAAAATGATGAATCTAGTAAGGAGACAATTGAGTGTTACTGAAAAAAAGCCAGAGAGGAGAACGGAATCTTTCTGACATTAGGTATTTAGTTCATGAATATTATGCTTCATGCTGAAATAATGTAAAAGACAAGACTTTG
>JAPQNM010000018.1:9609368-9631868 GCA_029783475.1 Metacarcinus magister
TCATTTATGATTCAATCTTCCATTTTAACCTTTACTTTCTTTTTTCTCTTGAGATAAGTTCATCACATCAATTCTGTATTCTCAGATTCATTACACACACACACACACACACACACACACACACACACACACACACACACACACACACACACACACACACACACACACTCACACACACACACACACACACACACACACACACACACCACCACCACACTAAATACATATTTGGTAACGAACAATGAACATGATGACACAGATGACAGTTATGATGAAAGGTGAAAAGTGTGCGCCCCAAGTGACCACCTGGAGACCCGCGAGAACGCTGGGGGGATTACTTCACTCACCGCTATTGTGTGGCAGCGAGGCGCCGGAAGGAAGAGCAGCAGCCCCGTCGAGTGGAAAAGGACGATCACATCAAACAATGGCTGCTTTCCATTCCAGTGATTGGAAGAGAAATGGAGAGAGAGAGAGAGCGAGAGAGAGAGAGAGAGAGAGAGAGAAAGAGAGAGAGAGAGAGAGAGAGAGAGAGAGAGAGAGAGAGAGAGAGAGAGAGAGAGAGAGAGAGAGAGAGAGAGAGAGAGAGAGAGAGAGAGCATCAGCATAACAGCAGGCCACAACCCGTCACGTTAAAATCATGTTATCGATAATGCTTTCTCCTCATCTTGTTAACATTATTAGATGAATGATGTAAGTTAAGAACGTTCACAGAATCCAACCTGCAGCCAGCCAAGCCAAGCATTATTATTGCTGACGTGCATGACTGTCCGATGAGTGAACGGCACGTGAATGTAGGTTGTGTGCACCATTGTACGGGAAGGTTGTTATGTCCACTCGGCTTGATTGTGTAACCAACTCGATATATCTTCGCCCTTGTTATGTTGTTATGGTGTTGGTGAGGGCGGAGGAAATATGGACGTCAGGATGTGGCTGTTTAGTTGGCTAAAAGATTAAGTGAATATATTGAAACAAAATCATGTTCTCTTTACTTTCTTTTATGACAATATAGGAAGCTATGTGTCATGTTGAGACGACAGATGTTGGCCAATCACTGATTCCAAGTCTCCACCTTCTGACTTCTGTTTCTTTTGAGCATGTGATAAATATAACAGGAAAACAACAGCATCTATGGTCGAGGGTTAGCCACTGACTGACAGTAGAATCCCCGTCAAAGGCCTGGAGTCTCAGCTCGATGAAAACATAAAAACTCAATCTCAATAAAAATAAACTTTAAAAAATTAACTAACTTGACCATGTGATTACTACAACTTGGCACCTTCAGAATCCCTCTTGAAGGAGAGTCATAAATTTTTGGGGTTTGAATTGAGATGAGGAAGGCACGTCATGCTGCCTCAAGTTTGCCCAATACTAGGGAAAGCAAACAGCTTTGTTAAAACACAGAAATAAAAAAAACCCGCTGAAGATGATGCCCAGAGACAATAAATCTGTGAATGTCGACATTCAACTTACCATTGAGAGGAAAAGTGCAGATCACAGTGGAAGATGCAGGTATAAAGCCTCGCTGGATGAAGGAAGCATCAGTCCATCTGACGGAGGTGATCACAGCTTCCAACATGTTCTCTTCGGTAAGTATCTGCCGGCACGGTGCCTCCATAACCTGCTGACAGTCATAGGTTGGTGTGATCAACTCTCCTGCAGCAGCACCAAGCAGAGAGAAGGACAGCAACTCTCCGCCGTGGGGAAGTAACAGGCCTGAGATGTGCTTCTTGCAGCGCTAAACTCTAAGGTCACCCTTCACGTCATTTCCTGCAGGTACTGAAGTTGTGTCTGCTAGCAGCCGCAGCCCTGGCTCTCCCAGGCGGGTCTGGAGGCGGTGGTGGCGGCGGATACGGAGGTGGCGGCGGTGGTGGTGGCCATGGGGGAGGCGGCGGCGGCGGATTTGGAGGTGGACATGGTGGCGGTGGCGGTGGAGGCTACGGTGGAGGCGGCGGCGGCGGCTATGGAGGCGGTGTGGTCGTGAGTTAAAATGTTGCAGTTTTTGTCCATATGCACAGGAAGGGATGTAAGGATAGCAGCACAAAGTGTGGTGCTTCATGTTCCGTCCCCACAGGTACCCATCCCCTACAACTTTGACTACAGCGTCTCAGCGGGCGACACCAACTTTGGTCACAGCGAGAAGGGTGACGGCCACGGCAGCGCCCACGGCGGCTACTGGGTCAACCTGCCCGACGGCCGCGTGCAGAACGTCGACTACTGGGCTGACGGCAGCGGCTACCACCCTGTGGTAACCTACCAGGGCAACGCCGTCTACCCCGCTGGCAAGGGCAGCGGCTACTACTGAGGAAGTCAAAGTGTCTCTGCCAGTGTCGCGGGACTGGAGAAGACCCGTTCTACTATATATGACATATCTTTGTATTAAGTGTTACGACTCGTTGAATAAAGAATTGCAGGCGAATATGGCTTTTCATCCCCCCCCCCTCCTCTCTCTCTCTCTCTCTCTCTCTCTCTCTCTCTCTCTCTCTCTTTCTCTTTCTCTTTTCTTCTCGTTAAATATGCGGAGGTAACTAGCCGCTAAAAAACTTTTCCCTTGATTGGAAAAAAGGGAAAGAGAGAAAGCATAAGATAGAATAACATTGCATGTATTCATGATTTGCACGGATTCTCCCACCAGATGGCACGCATGCTAGCTGGACGTCAGGGCGCGTATAAACAAACGGGTTTTATAGGAGTAATCGTCAGTGTATCGCAATTTAATCTTCGATTTACGAGATTTACAAGGCCACAGACATCATGGAGCTTTCACCATACATTCTTAGTGTATTGAAGGGTGAGGACATGGAAAGATATGTCCAGAAGTGTCAGAAAATTGGTGCTGATCCTTATAATATTCCCCGTCACATGTTTAATTAAGGACGCAACTTCGCTCTAAGAAGATGAACTTCCCGACTTAGATTACGGCAATATTTATAGTTATTTGATCAATTTTAAAACGTATACGAATAAGACTTTGCAGGCCTACAAAAGTCTGGAAGCCTACAAGTATTTTACCTCTGGATGGGTGAGGGAAATACTCATCACTGATAGCCAGCTGAACTCTGGAGCGCCTCAACCTCTTAGCATCATTTGTGCAAGGGTAAGTTCTTTATATTTAATGTAGCAACAGTTATGCTTTTTTTTTATATAATGTTTGTCCCACTCTTTTCTCATAAATGTTTCTAAATTAATTTATGCATTTCCAAAGTTGCTGACGGAAGTGTTTGAGACTAAAAACATTTCCGACAGTAAGGTTAGGTTAGGTTGGGTTAGCCCCTGCAGGGATAGGTTTATGTTAAGCCTCAGAGGATTAGGGCCCTATGATTAGGGTTAGGCAAGGGTTACATAAGTTAAGGCAGCTTTTCAGACCCTAGCACCCCCTGTAGTTAGGTCTAGGCAATCCAGCACCCCCTAACTCTGATTAACCGAACATCTTGGTCACTACAAGGATAAATGAAAGTGAAGTACAGTATTGTTTGGTCAATTATTTTTTGATTCCTCAAAACTAAAACATTAAGGATTCCAATATTGTTGATGAAAAATTAAGATTTAAGAAAACCTAAGAAAAAGAAAAGATCATGGACAAACTCAGAAAAACACAGCAGCACCCCCAGGGCGTGCTAGCACCCTAAATTAAGAAACACTGAGTTATGGTTTCAGTAAAGTTAACTTATAATAATATACAGGCTAAATATATATAAAAAAAAATTTTAAATGGTCAAATTTAGCCTTTTTGTGTGTGGAAATTAGTAGACCAACATAGTCCAAAAATTTATTATTAATACTGTATTCTCTGAGCTCCTTTTTCATAGATTTTTTTGCTGGGTATTTATTGCCAATATATATCCATATAACAGTATACTAAGACAGTGGAATATATGTATGGATGGTCATCATGGGCAGATTAAGCATATACAGTACAGTATGTAGTACTTTTAATATTGTGTGAACTATCTAATACCTGTACTCATTTTGCATTGCAATTTAGTAAGTTTGTTTTCCCCTTAGGTGAAACACTCCCAGAGCTTCAGTGAAGAAGAACTGAAGCCATGGATTGCTGTGGAGAAGATGGGCATCATTGTAGCTGCACACTGCTCTTGTATGGCTGGACTGGGGGAGGCATGCTCACATGTGGCTGCACTCATGTTTGCTGTTGACTGTGGAGTAAGCTGGGCTAAAAAAGAGTCTTGTACTTCAAGACCTTGCGGTTGGGTAGTGCCTTCATGTTCTAAAATTGAATATGCAGAGTGCACTGATATAAATTTCAGTAGCCCAGCTTCTAAGTACAAGGCTTTAAAGGAATGCCATGAGCTTCCACACAAACATCGTCCTCAACACCACATCCAACCCCTTTCTACTGAACGACGTAAGTGGTTGCTCACTTCTCTAAAGGAAACTGGAGTGAAATGTGCATTCCTGTCAGTAGTTCCTGGCTATAATGATGCTTATGTACCTGTTGGAGTGCAGCTGCCTAAGCCACTTACAGAGCTATATGATGAGAGGTACAAATCCATGTCCAAAGAGGAGATTGTGCTAAAAGCACATGAGGTCTTTGCAAGAACCAAGTTAAGCCAGCAGGAGGTACGTACAATAGTTGTAAAATATGGTACAGTAGACCCTCTACTCTACACAAACATTTTTAATGCTTTTCAATTAGCACAGGCCCAGTTGATCACTTTGTGATGTCATTGTTTAAGGGTAAACGGAGACAGACACCGTAAAAACTGACTAGTGTGAACCGGGCATAAGGAATACACAGTCCATGCAAGTCCATTCTAACTACACTAATAAATGTAATGTATTTCCAGATTGACGAGATCGAAAGAGCAACACGGAAACAAAACAAGTCTCGTGTGTGGTACCAACAACGGGCAGGCCGGGTGACAGCATCTAACCTGCGGAAAGTGCAGAAAATTGCAGATCATCTCTAAAAGCAAAACCACCATCACAGAGTTCATAATTTTTGTTCAAAGAACTATCCATCTTCTTTATGTGTCCTGCATTTTAGCTTTTGCCATCTTTACTACTTTCAACTACTTTCAACTTTCAAAATACTGTTTTCATAAACTAAATTTGTTAAAGCTTTTTTTCACTGTTTGTACAGTACACAGCTGTGATACAACGTTTCCCACTAAGAACTTGGTAATAGCAGAAGAGTAACCAGTTTTTGTTGCAGCATGCATTAACTTTGTTATGTACATCATATTTTGTAAAGTTTATAGGTGAGAAAGAAAATAAACACAAACTATATCTGCAAACATTTCATTAAATTTGTTGTGATATGATAATACAGTAATACTAATATAGCTTAATGTAACAAAGTGAAATAAATATTAAACTCAACCTATACAAGTATATTAAAAAAAGAAAATTCCTCACCCACTCCTACCTTACACAGAAAAAAAATATATGCACTATATACAATACTGTATGTACAGTACATTAACAATACATAAGGCAAAGTACCTGCTGAGGGTGACCCACTTGTAAAACACCAGCTTCAGTGGACTTTTTTTTTCTTTTTTCTATATCAATAACTGTTGGCACCAGTAGGCATATGAAGGCACAGATGGACTTGCCTCGCCTGTTATTTGGTGTAGGTTTTAGAATTTTTTTTATAGTTACGCCTCGAATGTTTACGTTCTCTCTTGAATATGTTAAGAACGAGTGAGGCTTATTACTGCTACAGCCTCAGATGCATATTAATGTTGTAAGTCCCGTCTGAGGACAGTATGGCAGCAATTTGGGTAGTCTTTGGCCACTCGGCAGTGATGTCAAATATTGAAAAGTGGTCAGCGGATATCGGGGATTCAAACCTGAGACCCTAGGCTCCCATGCCCGAACGCTGACCACTGCACCACCGCCTCCTCATGGAGGAGCCTAATTCAATTTAAAAAGAACATTAACAGTTATTAGTCAGAGGGCACAATGGAAGGGGATAGATTAACTAATGCACAAGCTACATGTACACATTTGTCAACAGATGTAAGGTTCAGTACTGGATCTTTTTGTAACATGTTAATTGGTAGAGTGTCTTGAAGTAAGGTATATTTATTCCTCAACACACCAATGACTCTTTCAACATGAATACGTTGAGATGCAAGTTCCTTGTTTTTTGCACTTCAGTCTTACTCAGCTGTTTTTTCAACTTTACACTGATATAATGCCACCCTGTCCTTGATATCAAAGCCTCTGTCTGCCAAAAGAACATCACCTGGTTTCAGTTTCTTCAATAACTCACTGTTATCAGTAAGACTTGTCTGAAGTACGGCTTCGTTGTAATCCCGCCAGTATTGAACAATTGTTTCCATGTCTCTAAGGGTTTCAAAAACCACAAACAAACTATCTCTTTATGTGATCGTGCTTTAGTTGAAATTAATATTTTTTCGTCATCAGAAGACAACATGTCCACATTTGTTTGTTCTTAAGTTAAGGATTTCTAACCATACGTAGTTTCCGTTCAGTATGAAGTGGTCTGGCTTTAAAACCTGGTATTGATAAGTTAGTTGGTTTGGTGTTGGACATGGAAAGTCTTACATAAATTGGTCTTGATCGGTGTTATTAAAAAAATCTGTTGTTTTACACTGTATTAAAATGTTTTCGTCTTCATTATGTTGTAACTGAGAGTATACTTATTGAACTTGTGTTTTGTAGTGCATGTGTGTGTGTGTGTGTGTGTGTGTGTGCGTGTGCGCGCGTATGCATCGTAAGTATGTGTATGAGTATGTATGTGTGCGTGAGCAACATCTTGGTGTGTAATGCATGGTTGTTGTGGCGTTGGTGATTTCAAGGAGTCTCCTGTTGACTAAATCACTATCAATGAACATAAGAATATAAGAAAATAAGGAAGCTGCAAAAATATTTTGAACAGTGTACACCGCCACCACACTGAACAGTACCCGTGCAGCGTGTATATGTAATCAAGTGTAAAGTTTTGAAGTGTTTATCTAAGCTTTGAACAAGTGGTTGTGATCTGTCTCAGCGCGGCGACGGTCATTCTTGACTTGCTTGTCCAGACGCCGAGAGACAATGCCATTTATGTAGGATTTGTTTTATATTGAGTATATGGATAACAACACGTACTACGAGCAATGATGATGATATGGGTTTCATTTTTTTTATTTCCTAGTGTGTGTGGGTGTGTGTGTGTGTGTGTTTGTGTGTGTGTGTGTTTATGTGTGTGTTTCTCTTTATCTGGCTGTCTGTCTGTCCGTCTATCCATTAATAATAGCCGCTTAGAGAAAGAGAGAGAGAGAGAGAGGGGAGGGGGGGATGAAAAGTCATATTCGCCTGCAATTCTTTATTCAACGAGTTGTAACACTTAATACAAAGATATGTCATATATAGTAGAACGGGTCTTTGCCAGTCCCGCGACACTGGCAGAGACACTTTGCCTTCCTCAGTAGTAGCCGCTGCCCTTGCCAGCGGCGTAGACGGCGGTGCCCTGGTAGGTTACCACAGGGTGGTAGCCGCTGCCGTCAGCCCAGTAGTCGACGTTCTGCACGCGGCCGTCGGGCAGGTTGACCCAGTAGCCGCCGTGGGCGCTGCCGTGGCCGTCACCCTTCTCGCTGTGACCAAAGTTGGTGTCGCCCGCTGAGACGCTGTAGTCAAAGTTGTAGGGGATGGGTACCTGTGGGGACGGAACATGAAGCACCACACTTTGTGCTGCTATCCTTACTTCCCTTCCTGTGCATATAGACAAAAACTGCAACATTTTAACTCACGACCACACCGCCTCCATAGCCGCCGCCGCTGCCTCCGCCATAGCCTCCACCGCCACCCCCTCCATGGCCACCTCCAAATCCACCGCCAACTCCTCCCCCATGGCCGCCGCCGCCGCCGCCGCCGCCGCCGTAGCCTCCACCGCCACCTCCTCCATGTCCACCTCCAAATCCGCCGCCGCTGCCTCCCCCATGGCCACCACTGCCGCCACCTCCGTATCCGCCGCCACCACCGCCTCCAGACCCGCCTGGGAGAGCCAGGGCTGCGGCTGCTAGCAGACACACCTTCAGCACCTGCAGGAAATGACGTGAAGGGTGACCTCAGAGTTTAGCGCTGCAAGAAGCACATCTCAGGCCTGTTACTCCCTCACGGCGGAGAGTTGCTGTCCTTCTCTCTGCTTGGTGCTGCTGAAGGAGAATTTATCACACCAACCTATGACTGTCAGTAGGTTATTGAGGCACCGTGCCGGCAGATACTTACCGAAGAGAACATGTTGGAAGCTGTGATCACCTCCGTCAGATGGACTGATGCTTCCTTCATCCAGCGAGGCTTTATACCTGCATCTTCCACCGTGATCTGCACTTTTCCCTTTCAACGGCCTTCCCCAATGAAGCTGTTTGCTCTCAGTGCCCGTCATGTCAGGTCTTGGAAGAGAACCAGTTTTTTCATGGGTTTGCTTCCAACATTATTGAAAATCTTCATAATAACATTTTTGTTTTTTTGTGATGGTGTAAGTTGTAAATCCAATTTCCGTTGGTTATACTTTCCTGGGTCACCCTCATAATGGGGTTAAAGGTGTTTGCATGTATTTCATCATAATTACATTGCCGTTTGCATTTTTTGGTGGGAATGTTTTTTGTTTCATTTCGTTTGATATGTTTTTCAGTTTTTTTTCAATATATTGTGCCTCTATATATATCTAATTATAACCCAGATAGAAAGACAAACAGACGGATATAGTTTGAGTTTGGTCTGGTTTGGTCAGGTTAGGTTTAATTAGATTAAGTTAGGTTAGGTCCTGTCAAGTTAGGTCAGGTCAGACCAGATCAGATAAAATTAGATTTAATTTTCTTAGGCCAGGTCGATTGAGGTCAGGTTAGGTTACATTAGTTCAGGTCATGTGAGATTTGGTTTGTTTGTTCGTGTTTTTAGTATTTGTTGCAGTAAATAACGCACTGTAAGGTAGCGCTGTGTAACGTACAGGCCTGTCTACCCTTAGCTCACCTGTAATTGGCTCTCGCGTGCATGGCTTCAGGTAGCGAGGAGGTGGTGCTGGTTGTCTTCTGGTATTTATTATTGTATTTGCTTTGACAGATACGTCAACTAAGGTGCTGAAAATATATTTTGTTTATTAAAGAATTTGATCAGTATAGTCTCTGATAGCCAGCACGAAATAGTGTACTGAAGTTTCAACTGTGTTTCATGCATGAAACGCTTGCTCTGCTTCATACACTAATGAAAGAAGGATAATTAATTGGTAAGTGCATGATTGTGCATAAGTAACAAGATTATTAAGATTTCATCTGAAACTCAATCATCTTCAGTTTTCTTAGGAGAAGTAATCACTCCTGGCAACCTCACGATGCTTCTTGTCGGTCAGAGAGAGCAGAGCGACCGTCTCACGGAAGCAATTACTGGTTTCTTAACCATGTCTGCTCATTGTACTGTGTATGATTGTAATTTTGTCGTTATTACAGACTGAAATGTAGCTATATATTGTGTCCCTATCGGATGAACGGCTGAAACTCAAGTGAATTCATCTTTGCAAGTGACAACACTTAATAGCCGGTACGCACCCTGTACAAAGCTACCTATGGTCAGCCATATAATACCAATACAGAAAGGGGTCAGCCAAGGTGACACTATTTCTCCTAAACTGTTCACGGTGGACTTAGAGGAAGTTTTTAAAAACTTGGAATGGGAAGAGTCAGGAATTCAGATAAATGGAGAATATCGAAATAATCTTCGATTTGTTGAAGTTATTGTTCTAATAACTGTACATTGGTGCATGTTCAGATCATGAAAATAAATCAAAAGAAGAATAGGAATGGGATGGAGTGCCTAAGGATAGATAACACAATGTTATAAGAAGTATTCTCCTACTATCACTGACGTTTAGAGTATATAATCAATACATTTCACCAGTTCTAACATACGGATCAGAAACTTGGAGTCTTACGAAAATCTTGGAACGAAAACTTCAAAGGGGAATGGAGAGAATAATGTTTGGCATAACATGGAGAGATAGGAAGAGACCATCATGGATTAGGGAGCAGACCAAAGTTGAACACATCTTGAGCACAATTAAAAGAAAAAAGTGGACATGGGCAGGACACGTCATGAGACGAATAGATAATATATGGATTGTTAGAGTAACAGAATGACAACCCAGGGATGGCAAAATAAGGCTGGGCAGACAGAGAACTAGATAGAGAGATGCGATAGGAAGTTTTATTGGAGTAACCTGGAATAGACAGGCAGCTAATAGGAATGATTGGAGAAGGTCGGAGGAGACCTTTGTCCTTCAGTGGACTGAAACAGGCGGATGATGATGAGAATGACCGTGACCAAATCGGTACCAACACGGAATTTTGTTTTGATAGTGATAAATATTTATTTTCTTCAGTGTGAAGTATTATCGGTTTCTTAGACCAATGAAATTGAGAATGTATTTAATTAATTAATGTAAAATCGTGTTTAAACTGCATGATAATGGATATTTTCTATTTTTCTACGGTGTAGCGTGGAGAGGTAATTAGTACACCCGACCACCTCCCTAGACACTGAGCGTCTCACACTGGCAACAATTGTATTCATCTTGGGCAGTGTTTGGTTGTAATTTGGTCAGTAATACAATTGGAAATGTGGTTTTCCGTATTTATAGTTAGAATGAACATAATCATAATGAGAGAGAGAGAGAGAGAGAGAGAGAGAGAGAGAGAGAGAGAGAGAGAGAGAGAGAGAGAGAGAGAGAGAGAGAGAGAGAGGGTGGGGGATGAAAAGCCATATTCGCCTGCAATTCTTTATTCAACGAGTCGTAACACTTAATACAAAGATATGTCATATATAGTAGAACGGGTCTTTGCCAGTCCCGCGACACTGGCAGAGACACTTTGCCTTCCTCAGTAGTAGCCGCTGCCCTTGCCAGCGGGGTAGACGGCGGTGCCCTGGTAGGTTACCACAGGGTGGTAGCCGCTGCCGTCAGCCCAGTAGTCGACGTTCTGCACGCGGCCGTCGGGCAGGTTGACCCAGTAGCCGCCGTGGGCGCTGCCGTGGCCGTCACCCTTCTCGCTGTGACCAAAGTTGGTGTCGCCCGCTGCGACGCTGTAGTCAAAGTTGTAGGGGATGGGTACCTGTGGGGACGGAACATGAAGCACCACACTTTGTGCTGCTATCCTTACTTCCCTTCCTGTGCATATTGACAAAAACTGCAACATTTTAACTCACGACCACACCGCCTCCATAGCCGCCGCCGCCGCCGCCTCCGCCATAGCCTCCACCGCCACCGCCACCGCCACCATGTCCACCTCCAAATCCACCGCCGCCGCCGCCTCCCCCATGGCCACCACCACCGCCACCTCCGTATCCGCCGCCACCACCGCCTCCAGACCCGCCTGGGAGAGCCAGGGCTGCGGCTGCTAGCAGACACACCTTCAGCACCTGCAGGAAATGACGTGAAGGGTGACCTCAGAGTTTAGCGCTGCAAGAAGCACATCTCAGGCCTGTTACTCCCTCACGGCGGAGAGCTGCTGTCCTCTCTGCTTGGTGCTGCTGCAGGAGAGTTGATCACACCAACCTATGACTGTCAGCAGGTTATGGAGGCACCGTGCCGGCAGATACTTACCGAAGAGAACATGTTGGAAGCTGTGATCACCTCCGTCAGATGGACTGATGCTTACTTCATCCAGCGAGGCTTTATACCTGCATCTTCCACCGTGATCTGCACCTTTCCCTTTCAACGGCCTTCCCCAATGAAGCTGTTTACTCTTAGTGCTCGTCATGTCAGGTCTTGGAAGAGAACCAGTTTATTTTGTTTTTCGTCACACTTTATTGGTATGCTTAATAATAATAATAATAATAATAATAATAATAATAATAATAATAATAATAATAATAATAATAATAATAATATAACCATTACCAATATTTTATGTTATGGTTTATTTTTTTCAAAGGTTTTATTATGGTGTTTTTTATATGTTGCAGATCTTATTTCAGTAAGTTTTCTTCTCCTGTGGCCCCAAAGGATGAGAAAAGAGACTTATACTTTTATATCATCAAAATTACAGTGATGTTTGCATTTTTTGTGTTAGTTTGTTTCCTTCTTCTTATATATTGCCATTTGAAAATCATTTATGATGCAATAGGCATTATTGAAACCTCATTTTATCATTAAGAGAGAGAGAGAGAGAGAGAGAGAGAGAGAGAGAGAGAGAGAGAGAGAGAGAGAGAGAGAGAGAGAGAGAGAGAGAGAGATTAGTTTAAGTCTGGTGAGGTCAGGTCAGGTTAGGTTAGGTTGAGTTAGGGTAGATTTTGTTAGGTTAGGTTAGATTTCTTTCAGATCAAGGTAGGTTAGGTTGTGCTGGGTTAGGTTAGGTTAGATTAGGTTTGGTTATTTTTTGTTTTACTCGTTTGGTATATGTACTGGTATATCCGCCTCATGGTAGCTGACCTAAATTTTTTTCCTGCGTGCATTGCTTTTGCTAAATATTATTCTAGTTGTGAAAAAAAAAAAAAAAAAAAAAAAAAAATAGATTGGATTAATACGATGTAGAACAAAATGAAGTGTTGAAGTGTTTATAGTGTATGAAACACTTGTTCAGCTTCCTACACCAATGAAATGACACTGATTTAGTCGACCATTGCATGACTGATTGTGTAAAATGACAAGACAAAGAAGATTTCATTAGATTACAGATATAAAAAATTAATCGTGAAAATGAGAAATGATTCGTGTTTGTGATATTCGAAAATCAGTGAATACCCAGTTTTTATGAGATTCAGAGGTGTCGAAATTTTCACGCATTTTTTGCTAATTTTATTTTATGGGTACAACTCAAAAAAGTATATGAGGCTTACGTAAGAGAAGTATAGAAATAGTAAAGAATGTGAACCTTCCCCTTGTCACTTACGTATTGCCAAAGCGTGTCATATACCTTATTTGTATGATTCTGTGTTATGTTCTTTCACGTTTTTATTATTATTTTTATTTATTTATTTATTTTATTTATTTATTATTTTTGTTTTTTTTTGTCTGTGTGTGTGTGTGCGTGCCCGTGGTCATTGTTGTATTTTTAAACTATATACTTATGCCCTGAGTTGAACCTGTTGTCTGGCGCTTTAGCGTAATAAATTCATCAAATCAAATATTACCAAAGTAGTAGTTGTTGGCAGCGGACGGTAGTTGAAGTGTTGGTCGCTGGACAACACTAACAACTATTATAAAACAAACACTATTACACACACAGTAGTAAGGTGATGCCGCTTTGGAATAAATAACTCACCTTCACCACCACGATCGTGTCAGCTGTAACGAACCAATAACGTTATCCACAGAGCCTCGTAAGACTACCTGTTAGTAAGCAATAACCATACATTAGTCTCGTTAGAGCTGTGTTTAGGTAGTTACTTATTCTCCTGCGAACGAGCGGCTTACGGCTAACTACTCAAATTATCGCTGTTCGGCCGCTGTACCGCTATCACACACACTGACCTCCGCCCCGCCAAGTAGTACCGAGAGGACTGGCATTACCTACCTCACTCAAGGCGTCGCCGTGATTGTGCAAGGTCATGGTTGTAGCTACAGGTGATGCAGTGCTATTGGAAGTGAGTTTTGTTTTTCTTCTCATGCATGACAAAAAGTGCAAAGTAGCGACGTAATGTACAGTTGTATAGAGCATGACTAATAATGTTTTATCTATTTTTTCTCTCCAACAGCCGTAACCAAGAGGCATCAGTGGTATCCTGAAGTAACCCAACACACCAAAAAGCTTCGCTCGACGTCCCGACATTTATATTGTGTTTGCTGAAAGATGTCCACGACGCAAAACAAGGTAATGTGGAAGCGACAGTTTCTTTTGTTTTATTACCGCAAACATTCGTCTGTTTTTTCGTTCTCCTTTATTTCTTCCTTCTCCGCCAATTCTTCCTCACGCCTTACTTTGTCATTGTTACTTTTCTGTTCTTCATCACCATTAGATGTCTCACTCGCACACACTTACTTCACTATTTGCATGGAGTTATGTTCGACCCCTGTAAACACATCTGCATTAACCGGCCACACCTCCTCGTCCACCGTGTGTCCTTGTATTGGTGATTCCTTTTCGTGTTCACCGTGACTTCTCTTGCCGCCACACGAAAAGTGCCCATCACTCGGCGCCATCACACGCATCGTTTCCTTGATGGCAGCCACAAGACGTGTCTATAGTACCACACGCGCGAAGCCCAAGGGTGACGGTGGTGTATCTTTTACATTTATATCTAAATCAATCTTGTCAAGCTGCATGAGGGAAAGTTTGACTTTTCAAAATTTTTAAAATTACATTTATTTTTTTTCCTCGGCTTCACACCGCACATCCAATTTCACGGCGCTGCTGTGCTCACCATCATTACTTTTGGCGGTGCGTGGTGCATGACACCCTCGCTGGACACCTTGTCGCCCCTCCGTTAATGTCTTCACACCCAGTCTCTCGTGTCCACGGTACACGCGCGAGGCCCACGGGTGACGTGGCATATCAAACACACTTATATCTAAGTCAGCCTTGTCACTTTGATTATGAGAGAAAATTTTACTTTACAAAATGTTTCAACACTTTATCTTTACCTTGGTTGCATGTCGAATCTTTGTTGCTACTTTGCTCTTAAGTTGTGACAGTGAAGGGCGCCTGATAGTCTCGCTGCTTCTACTCCTGTGTCTTAGCACTCATCGTCTCCTTTAGGGAAACCATTCCCACTGTCCACGTCACACTGGTGTGCGTGTGCGTGCGTGCACATGCATGTGCGTGTGTGTGTGTGTGTGATGAATGAGAGGATTGTTTATTTGAGTGTGTGTGCGTAGTCCAATTATATGTGAATACGAAAGTAACTCGAATATCACGAGAGAAAAATAAAACACGAGGGAGCAATGGACACAGAAAGTGACAACCCAATCAATAAAGATCACACAACTAACAAACACCACCAGTCATTAGCAGGCAGCCACATCACCTTAATCACCACCACCACCACCACCACCACCACTAAGGACTCGTGGCTCAGTAACAACATCGTTCACCAGTCTAATGAAGTGTAAGCCTCACTCCGCGGCACCGTTGTCTGTCTTCCCACAAGCACAACGAGGAGGGACTAAGATATTATTGCGTTCTTGGTTTACTGTATATGAATATTTGTAGTCGGTGGTGGTGGTGGTGGTGGTGGTGGTGGTGATGGTGGTTGTGACATGATAACAAACTCTCATGACATGATAGTTAACCGTTGTAGAACCTCGAACACTTGCGTCAACACGTCATCACATGCATCATCACCGTATGAGGGCGACATGCACTAGGGGACGGGCGTTGACACACACGCGCGCGCACACACACACATACACACACACACACACACACACACACACACACACACACACACACACACACACACACACACACACACACACACACACACACACACACACACACACACCACACACACACACACACACACACACACACACACACACACACACACACACACACACACACACACACACACACACACACACACACACACCACACACACACACACACACACACACACACACACACACACACACACCACACACACACACACACACACACACACACACACACACACACACACACAACACACACACACACACACACACACACACACACACACACCACACACACACACACACACACACACACACACACACACACACACACCACACACACACACACACACACACACACACACACACACACACACACCACACACACACACACACACACACACACACACACACACACACACACACACACACACACACACACACACACACACACACACACACACACACACACACACACACACACACACACACACACACACACACACACACACACACACCACACACACACACACACACACACACACACACACACACACACACACACACACACACACACACACACACACACACACACCACACACACACACACACACACACACACACACACACACCACACACACACACACACACACACACACACACACACACACACACACACACACACACACACACACACACACACACACACACACACACACACACACACACACACACACACACACACACACACACACACACACACACACACACACATATATCCGCGTCTTTTACCTCACAACCTTCACACGGACTTCATGACTTCCTTCCAAACATCACCCACGTCAGTTGTTTTCCCACAAATGCAACTCCATATCTTTGTGAAGGACATATCAAAAAGGGGGACCGTTAGTTACTGCCTTTTGCGTCCCACTAGAGAGTTGAGTTTGTTATGGAATCTCCCATGAACGTTACTGGAAAGGTAGTCGCTAAATTATATATTCAGTTATATAGTGCCAGTTTTTTATTAATATTTTTTTTCCAGTTTACTATACATCGTTATTTTCTATCAAACTTCAGATTTACTTTCATTCTCTAAATAGAAAGTAATGTTCCACGTGTAATACAATATAGAGGTAGAGAGAAACAAGACTTGCTTATCAAATGCTATTAAATATTAATCTTACAACTCTGAGATGTGCATGTGTGTCGAACGAAGAGAGTACGCATAGCCGTGGTGACGCTGTACAAAACACTTTACATAACGGCGGGCGTCTCTCTGATCGCTGGGTATCGCAGGACACACAGAGGAGGAAACAACACTGACCACACGTCCTCGTGATACCCTAGACAGGAGGGAGATGAATCTTCGTAGTCAAACAGCAACAATAGCGGCAACAGTAGAGGCATGAAGCAAAGGATGTCAACTATTGCGTCAAAGGGAGACTCAACATTTGCTGGAACATCCTTCACGAATAGTTTTGAGCAACACGAGGCGGTCAATAGCCGTAGCCTGAGGGGGAGGATGAATAGGAGACGGTCGGGTAAGATGCAGTTCCTTCGTAGCTGACGGTGGCGTGATAACCGCTTTCGTCCGCCCAGTATTCCACCTTCTGCAGGCGACCATCGGGCAATTGGACGTAGTAGCTGCCTTTCACGTTCTGTCCGTCACCTTCTTCCTCCTGACCGAAGTTGCTGTTGTCGGACTGGACGCCGTAATTGAAGACGTAGGGCGTGGGTCTCTGTGGGGTGAGGATGAGCTTGACAACACAAGCAACTACTACTAGTACTCTTATGAGAAGACAAAGGCTATTGTAGATCAGCTCAGTGATATGAGCAGCACAAATATTACAGTTATGCCGCGATGGAAGGAATCAGCAGGTCTTAATCGCCCTGATCATGGCTTTCACCGCCTCCTTCAGAGCCATTAACACGGCAATCAACCAACCATGTGGCGTCGTCCCTCAAGAATAACAAAAAAAAAAAAGTATTAACTACCAAGTATCACAATGCTAAGTAAATAGACAAACTTATTGAACAAAAATAATAAATTATAACCAATTTCGAAAATCTGGTGAGATTTATTTGAGTTGACTCGCATGTTGCCTCCTGGGACCCATTAAAGTGGATTCACAGACCTCAGTAAGCCGTCCTGCATAAGTCTTGCTGCGATTATTTAGTTTCCTAGACCTGCCACCCCTTCCCAGCCCCTCACAACACCCTCACATGCACACAACAAAACATTCAAACTTACGTTGATGATGACGTAGTCGCTGCCTCCACCGCCATAGCCACCACCACCACTACCATAGCCGCCACCACCACCACCATGTCCGCCGCCAACTCCGCCAGCGCTGAAGCCGCCGCTGCCACCATAACCGCCGCCGCCGCCACCACCACCACCACCACCACCACCACCATGTCCGCCACCAACTCCGCCAGCGCTGAAGCCGCCGCTGCCACCATAACCGCCGCCGCCGCCACCACCACCACCATGTCCGCCGCCAATGCCGCCAGCGCTGAACCCAGCGCCACCACCATAGCCGCCTCCACCACCACCAAGTCCGCCACCAAATCCGCCAGCACTGAAGCCGCTGCCACCACCATACCCGCCACCGCCGCCGCCGCCGCCACCGCCGCCACCGCCGCCACCACCATAGCCGCCGTCGCTAGTGGTCACGATGGTCACGCCTCCAACGTCGCCTCCATAACCACCGCCGCCGCTGCCGTGGATGCCTCCGAAGACACCATGAACCACGGCCACGACCACCACCAGGCACGGAAGTACAGACTGTCCACGAGAGAGAGAGAGAGAGAGAGAGAGAGAGAGAGAGAGAGAGAGAGAGAGAGAGAGAGAGAGAGAGAGAGAGAGAGAGAGAGAGAGAGAGAGAGAGAGAGAATAAATAAATAAAAAATTGATTAAGGTGTTGTTGTAAATAATATTAAGAATGAAAACCAAACAGGAACACGGTGGATTTTTGAGAGCAGATCCTTTTAAAAACATCCAAGGGAAATACGATAAAAAGTAGTAAAGATTATATTCTTCCACGCCGTCCTGTGTGCCGTTGGTGGCGAGGACAGTTGGTATGTTTATAGTAGTAATTATCTATGGTTCGTATCACCCACAGTCGTTTCACTTGGCGGAAGTCACAGTATAAGTTTAAATCAGCATCTGAACTTTAACCAATCGGGTGTATGCACTATGGAATGGCGGGATTTGTTCACCATAGTCACCATATTCAATAATAAAGATGTGTGACGAGGCACTGAAGCATCCAAGGAAACAAGGACGGACTAGAAGAAGGTCTTGCAAAACTATATACAACAACACAAGTCACAAGAACATGAAGAATAACAAGAAAAGAAGGAAGTAGTAAAAGAAGAATATATAAAAATATAAAAAGAAAACAATAACAAAAAACACGAAAACATGTACAGCTTGTCCAGACTCACGTAGGAGGAGACCATGTTGTTCAGCTCTTCGTGGAACACCAGTTGTGTCTGCCGTCTGCCGGTCGTCACTCCGCTATATAGTGACCCTCGCGTCGTCAAGTATCAGCCCGGGCTTGCATTAGACACGTTACTCAAGGTTTCCGCCGTGATCTTGCAAGTCCAGCGGGGTTGCTTGAGGCGCAGGATGGCGGAAAGTACGGTTCTGGAGAGTTGTTTTGTGAGGAAGATAGAACGTGACGGTATGAAAGAGGATGTGTGGGCTGTGGTGCGTGGTGGTGGTGATGCAAGTGTTTACTCTTCTGTTCATCCTCTGTATTTTTTCACTTGTAATTGTCACGGCAGGACAAATATTGATTTGTAACTAGCAACTCAGCAACTGCAGCAGGTAGAAAGTTTTGTAGTGAATCAGACTCGCTTGTTTAACTGGCGTGACGGAGGCAATAGACGCATATTCTATTATGTTACATGTTGAGTTATGTGGAATTTTTTGTGACATGAAGAAAAGTGAAGGTGATTATGGGCGACAGTGTGAAGATGATGAAAGTTTAAAGGAAAGTGTTAGTTGATCCTATAGAAGAAAAAAAAATGATAAGTTAGTACAAGACGCCGTAGTAAACAAACAACAAACAAACAAACGATTTTCAGAGAGTCCTATTCAATGCACGTTTCTTCTTGCGAATTAAGTTATATTGAGGTGTCGCTAAGTATATGAAAGGGTAAGATGAACGATGTAGTGAAAGAAAGAAAGTAAGAAAGCATCGCCCAAGGCTTTATATTTCTCTTCCTTTTGTGCTGAGTTTGCAGCAGTCCTCCGGCATTCCGTGTTTGGTTGATAACACCAGCTGACTAGATCGAAAGAAAGTGTGCCAACAACATTCCCTCAGACTGGGCGAGGATGGTTATGACACGCCACAAGGGTCATCCACTTTCTTTCCTCTGTTTTATGACCACGGATCAAGGAAGTGTCACCAAGTCACCAAGTTAATGACGGATGGCGGTTTTCTGTTACGTCAGAAAAGTTGAAAATAAATGTTAGCAAAAAAAATATATATATCTAATTGTGTTTGTTTAGGTTTTGTAAGGGAGCCTTCCGTTAAGAGCAAGTAATCATGACAACTAATGTAAAATAAAACATTTGTTGTCATAGGAATAAAATAACATCTATCTTTCAAGACTGATGATTATATTTAAGGATATAAAAATAGATACAGCAACTACCATATACGAGTGAAGGTTGTGGCGGTGCAGTGTTGTCCTCACCAGCAGCGTGGACCCATTAAGAGTCCAGGAGTTGTGAGTCAACACAGGCGACCATAACATTGTAGATCATATCATCTGACCCTAATCCGGGTTGAGAAATAAAATTCCTGCCTCTTAATAATGATGTGCCGAAAACTGGGTTATACGTAAAGCCATTCAGCATAAATCATTGTTTGTTACGTCAACTTTGATGTACAGTTAAAGTTTTATGCCAAACAACGTTATGGTTCAAGATTTGACCCCGGGATGTACAACTGACAGTTAAGAAAAAAAAAATGTTGATCTAGTTATTTCGAGTAACTTGTCATGGCTTCTTAAATTCTGTTTTTTTTTTCTGATTGTCTTGCAAATGACCTCACAGAGAAGAAGAATAACCACAGTAGTTACATCTCCCTTTAACTTTTCATTTTAGAAAGCAAAAACAAAAGTAGTGAGAAACAATGCGACATAAGATGATTTTACCACCGAGTTATGTGTTCTTTTGTATAACTATGAAGTGCCGCAACATAACAAATAATAAAAGTATTGTGTAAATAAAAAAAAAAAACGCTGGACTGGGGAGGATTTCTTCATAGCTTAGGTTTCTTTAAGGAAATTTGAAACAAACCGTTGATTTACGTAACTCAAGTGGCTGATGCGACAGTAAACTGAATATAAACACACAAACAGACCATGACGGGCGGTACGAGAATCTGCAAAAAATATACACGAAATTCCAACGATTCATTTACTTAACAACTCAACTTTTTTGTCACATAACGAAAAAACTTGCTTTCCATTTCTCTTAACCTGTGTTTTGTGTTACGTATTCTGCCTCCTAACCTAACCTAACCTAACCTAACCTAACCTAACCTAACCTAACCTAACCTAACCTAACCTAACCTAACCTAACCTAACCTAACCTAACCTAACCTAACCTAACCTAACCTAACCTAACCTAACCTAACCTAACCTAACACAATCCTTACACCCTTCCCTCACCAGCACCACATCTTCATCTCCACCACTAACAACCATTACACAGTCTCGTGGGTTAACATAAGAGAATTAACATTTCAAAAACAGACAGACACGAACCACACCAACGAAAACCAAACAGACAGGCAAGCAGGTAATACATACGTTGCTACAAAACAGACGGACGGGTAGACAGAAGCCGTGTGTTGTGTGTCATTGGAGTGTGTTCATAATTTTGTTTTTCATCCGTTGTGTTTGTAGGTCACGGAAGCGAGCAAGATCATGGCGACAAAGTTGAATAAATATGCGACCACTTGCACAACGCAGTGACTTGCAGGGTTGTAAGTCACGCGAGAGAGAGAGAGAGAGAGAGAGAGAGAGAGAGAGAGAGAGAGAGAGAGAGAGAGAGAGAGAGAGAGAGAGAGAGAGAGAGAGAGAGAGAGAGAGAGAGAATACAAATAACTGCAATAACTATAAAAAAAAACACGAACAACCGTATATAGAAAAATGAACCAAAATAATTGAAGAAATAAGTTATAGAAAATAATGGAACAAAAAAATTAAAGTATACCTTAAAAAAAAAAAAGACAATCAATATCCACAGAAAATGAAACTTGACATGACAGAAAATGGGAAAATTTGACCCGACGAATGAGAAACAATAGACACCAGGAAAGAATGGAAAGTGGAAGTGAAAGGAGACAAGAGTAAAGAGTGTGTTGTAAGGAAGAATAAATGAAAAAATGAAAAAAATTAAGAAAGAGAGAGAGAGAGAGAGAGAGAGAGAGAGAGAGAGAGAGAGAGAGAGAGAGAGAGAGAGAGAGAGAGAGAGAGAGAGAGAGAGAGAGAGAGAGAATCACGGCGTTACAAGGTGTTACTTGCTAGCGTGACGAACTAAAATGAGTGTGACTGTACATATCTTCTCTTTTACATAACTTTTTGAGGGAAGAGAGAGAGAGAGAGAGAGAGAGAGAGAGAGAGAGAGAGAGAGAGAGAGAGAGAGAGAGAGAGAGAGAGATAGAGAGATAGATAGATAGATAGATAGATAGATAGATAGAAAGAAAGAGAGAAACACACACACACACACACACACACACACACACACACACACACACACACACACACACACACACACACACACACACACACACACACACACACACACACACCAGGTAAGAGGGCGAGAGAAGGCAAATGAAATGAATAAGTAAGTGAGAGTTTGGTCGCTGAAGTTACAAAATACTTTAAAAAAAAATTGTCATGAAACGAAATTTTGAGGTGTAAATAATTTTTTTTTTTCAGGCAACGTATAGTTGATGATAATATTAACAATAATAATATTAATAATAATAATAATAATAATAATAATAATTATATCAATAGTAATAATGATCATAATAACAATATTATTATTAAATATACCAATAATGATAATAATAATAATAAGAAGAAGAAGAATATTAATAAAAATGATAATAATGATAATAATGATAATAATAATTATA
>JAPQNM010000018.1:9639368-9676868 GCA_029783475.1 Metacarcinus magister
AAAGACACCTGCATCACGCACGCCTCAGCCTCACACACGTGAGGATCATTACTTACTCGCCAATTGAGATCGAATTACAAATATTTAGTGTCCTCAGTGTTTGCCAACTTTTTTTACAGCTGTAAATATTGTGAAATGTTGTTTTCTTTTGAAGTGACCTTTGCCTAGACAGAACACATAATACCTCGTTATGAGAGTAATTGCATAAGAAAGGCATCAGATTCGTCACGCAAACGGCTTATTATCTTAACCTGCCTCTAGACTTGTATGTTAATTGTACTACGTAATCTAAATACTATTTCACTAAGCTGTCATACACGCCTTGGTATACGTCGGTTTGTGAATTAATTCCTTCATAAAAATGACAGATTATGAGTTTCATAATTTGTTGTTAATTTATTTGAATCGTCTTACAAGTCTAAGGAAATCCAAAGTTACGGGTGATTGTAAAGTTTTTTATTTATTATTTGCTTTCATTACATTCACTCTGATTATTTGATAGTATTTTTTTCAATATTATTTTGCATGCTGCACTACATATTTTGGCTTTTTATTTTATTCTATCTTACTATTTCACTATTATGAACAGAGTATAATGGTTTCATCTGCTTTGGTCTGAGATAATAAAAGTTAGTATTTATGTAGTCGACGAATTTATCAAAAGTTAATGCATTCTAAAACTCCTTATTGGTATGAATAATATACAACACAAACTTAAGGAAAGATTTATTGAGGTACCACATGTAATCTAGAGTAATTGAGAGAAAGAGAGAGAGAGAAAAAAAAGATTATGTATGTTGATTCCATACACAAAGAATTCGTTTGTTGTACATATAACGACCACGTGACAGTTGCAAGCGTTGACTGCACCGGTGGAAACTGTGATGTCAATGGACGGTGTAGCCCGTCAACGACACTCAGACATGCAGCGTTACCTTGCAGGAGCCACACCAAGAGGTGGCCGCCGTCACACATTGCCTCACGTTTTACCTGTAGTCAAGCAGCGGCACATCAACTCCCTACCTTGTCATCGATTATAAATCTCGTAGAGGAATGCAATATCTCTGCCTTTTCAATATCTTCGTGTACCACTAATGTAGTCTCTTTATTCACTCGACATGAAATGTATATTGCCGCTAAACATTTGCTTGCGTCATTTGCAGATGATTTTTCGTCCCTAGAAATGTAATAGTTTCTTAAGTTTGCTTACAACATTTAAGTAATAACACTCAACACTATAGGCCCAAGATTTAGTATTCGTGTTATGCAATGATAATGTTTATTATTTGCAGGTTATATAAATTTTTTTCAGGTTCTACAAAATACATTTGTTATTATTACATAAATAGTTAGTTTAGTAGACAAATATATAGATGTATATATATATATATATATATATATATATATATATATATATATATATATATATATATATATAGAGAGAGAGAGAGAGAGAGAGAGAGAGAGAGAGAGAGAGAGAGATAGTAAAATCGAAAGATAATGAATCCACCAGGTAGGCAGTGCACGACACACACACACACACGCTCGTCATTGGTTGCATTGAAACATGGTGGCTCAGCAGCCAATGAATGACAAGCGTGTGTGTGTCATGCACGCTATCTGCCTGGATTATCTGATGATATTTGTCTCATTTATCTGTGTTCCTTATCACTAAATACTTATTTACAAAAGGACATCATTGCATACAAATATTTCATCACATGTCCTACAGTACAACACCAAGTGGAAGGAAACTTAAAGCCTTTGTACCACTCGAACGGTCTTCCTCTCGGCAGCCAATCTTGTCACCTTGCTATAAAGATTGTTTGGGTTCTCATGCAGCTCTTTAATTCGTATTTAATTTTTTACTAAACCTCACATCAATGATTTATGTATGTGTCGTTTGGGAAAAGAAGGCATCAATTCAATTATGAAGAATGTACTACAAGGGTCCAGGAGTGTGATATGATTTTTTTTTCTCTCTCTCTCTCTCTCTCTCTCTCTCTCTCTCTCTCTCTCTCTCTCTCTCTCTCTCTCTCTCTCTCTCTCTCTCTCTCTCTCTCTCTCTCTCTCTCTCTCTCTCTCTCTCTTTATCTCTTTATCTCTTTATCTCTTTCTCTCTTTCTCTCTCTCTCTCTCTCTCTCTCTCTCTCTCTCTCTCTCTCTCTCTCTCTCTCTCTCTCTCTCTCTCTCTCTCTCTCTCTCTCTCTGAATTGTTGTAATTCAATCATTTTTCTGCTCTGAATACCAAATATTGCGTGGTCAATGACACCAGTTGTGGCTTTATGTGTATCGCAGAACAATTCACCCTTAAGGAGATACACGAATGAGGGAAAGATGGTGGGAGGGGAATAGGAACAGGAAGAATCAAAGGTAATGAAGGCGATACGAGATAAGAGAAGGAAAGAGTGGGACGAAAACATTTTTGCAATAAAACGAAACCTTTTTGATGGTTTAAAAAATAGTTTCATAATTTATCAATTGCCATACACCTGTGTCATCATAATTCATTGCAGTCCGTTTCACCTGAATTAGTCCTCTATTTATCCTCCTTTTGTCTCTCCTTCCTCCCTTCTTCCCTCCCTTCCTCTCTGTTTTTTCTCGTCTCCCATGGCTGACATACTACACGAGCCTGTAGGAAGGAAAGGAAGTAGAAATAGGACCGTGAGGTGAGCCAATCATTGAACAGTTTACAAACTAAATTTGGACTGGTGGGCTGCGGTCACCAAATCATCGAATTGTTCAGCAAAGGAACGAAGGTGGCTTAGATAGGTTGCTCGATGTCAATCCATGAATCTACCATAATACGTTGTGTGTGTGTGTGTGCGTGTGCGTGCGTGCGTGTGTGTGTGTTCGTGTCTCAGTTGGTAGTGTTTATGTGAGTTGGGTGCCAGGGAGTCTTGGTGCATCGCCTGGCATACTTTCCTGATACCCAGTAAGAAAGAGAAGCCACATGTGACACAGAAAGAGGTTAATATGTATACTACGGAGCTAAAATAATAGAGACTCAAAGTAAAGCAAATCAATGTTCTTAATATACATTTTAACGCCAAACACTGCAGTTCCTATGAGAAGTATTGCTTATTTTCTCCACTGTTTTCATGATAGAAAATGGAAGTATG
Organism: Metacarcinus magister; assembly: GCA_029783475.1. Lineage (NCBI taxonomy): Eukaryota > Metazoa > Arthropoda > Malacostraca > Decapoda > Cancridae > Metacarcinus > Metacarcinus magister. The sequence continues at coordinate 9,642,491 of JAPQNM010000018.1, forward strand.
AGAGGCGTGTCTATTTTGTTCCCTTTACCTTAACTTCAGGAGATAATTTCTACGTAAGCTAAGAAAAATAGGTTAGATTATAATATAAAGAAGTTTTCCTCCCACTAGTGATTAGCACTCGTAACTACAATTGTGCAAGAGTTCATTCCATTCTGGCCCCATTTCCCCCAACCTGTATGCTTCATTTACATATTGGTAATTTAGTTTACACAGCAGGATACTCGAATGTCACAAATACTCCTGTTCCGAGGAGCAAGAGGCCAGTACTGTTGAAAGATTCAAGACAATAAGACAGAGGTGAAAAGAAAGTGATAGCGCAGTCTCCCTTATGTACAGTTCATTCTTCTATTCCCTTCTTGCTTGTATCCAAACAGCCTTCAGTCCCAAGCAAGACAAAAGGATGAAACCTGATAATGTAACCACAAGAGGCCTCTTCTGTTATGCTTCAGTTTATATATATATATATATATATATATATATATATATATATATATATATATATATATATATATGAGTGCGAGTGAATGAATGAGAGAGAGAGAGAGAGAGAGAGAGAGAGAGAGAGAGAGAGAGAGAGAGAGAGAGAGAGAGAGAGAGAGCGAGAGCGAGAGAGAGAGAGAGAGTCAGTAATGACAATGGTTTTTCGCTATCATATGCACATATTTTGGTAAGGAAATAATTATCTATGTCATTGAAAAAAAATTTTCTACTTGAATATTTTATTTACTTTCTAACAAAAAACCCCATCAGTGCTTCCAGTGTGTTGCGTCGTGTGTTGTGATATCAGTGGTAGCCGCCACCGCCGCCACCGCCGCCACCATGGCCGCCACCGCCGCCACCATGGCCGCCACCGCCGCCACCACCACCATGGCCGCCACCATAGCCGTAGCTTGCAGGGTAGTGGGCCTTGCCTTCGTAGGTCACCACTGGGTGGTAGCCACTGTAGTCAGCCCAGTAGGACACCTTCTGCACACGACCGTCGGGAAGGTTGACCCAGTAGCCGCCGTTCACGCCTCCGTGGCCGTTGCCTTTTTCGCTCTGGCCGAAGTTCGTGTAGCCAGCACTGACGCCGTAGTTGTAAGCGTAGGGAGTGGGTCTCTGTGGACATGGGGAGACGCTGTGGTAAGTGACTACACTACAGCTGTCAGTACCATCATTTGATAACGAACAACTTTCTCAAATCGCACAAAACTGCACAACACTTACACTATATCCGCCGCCACCATATCCACCGCCGCCATGCCCACCACCACCGCCATGTCCACCACCACCACCACCGCCGCCGCCGTGACCCCCGGGAAAGGCAAGGGCAGCTGAGGCCAGAAGGCACACCACGAACACCTGTCGAACATAAGAAAAATTATGACAATGGTTCACGATGCAGCAGTCATTCCGTGGTGCAGGGAAGGCAACAGTGCAGCGCCACAGATGTCGCCCTCGGGTTGCTGAGGCTGAGGAGTGTTAGAGGAATAATGCATGCAAGCCATGACTTAGTGGAGGCTGGTGTAATGGAGCACCTTACTCACCGAACTGAGCATGTTTGACGAGGTCTGCGTTGATACTGTCTCTCGAAGCGGCTGCTGTGAGTTTTATAGCTGCATGGGAGTGGCAGATTCGTAACCAATGGCCCGCGGTGGCCTTCACACTTTCTCCCTGAGGGTGACAGGTGACGTGGGTAATGTGAGCTTTAATTGTTTGAACTCTTTTGAATCCGGATGTGTTGCAGTGTTCTTTTTAGATTAAATGTATTCAAGAATGACTTTAATAATTGGCCGTCTCATCGCCTGACTCTGAAGTGGTGGGTGTTGTGAGGATATGAGTTACATTCATTTTCCTTATCTAATATGTCACAGTGACTTGAGTTTGTCCCTTCACCTTCCACGAGTCCATTAAAACAACAGTCAACTAGTGCTTGTGAGTGGATGAGCCTCACTTTTTTTTGGAAGAATGTCCTTGCCTCTTTTTTATGAATTTGAGTCCCACGCCACCTATAGCCTGCTTGGCATGGATGTGATGATGACGAAATTTGTGCTGACGAATTGGCTTGAAGGGAACTTTACCTCAACATGTAAAGTGAATCATTGCTCCACAATGAAAAGACAATTCATTATGATTCGTAAACCTCTTAGACAGATTTTTTAGCCAAATTTGTTCGAGTGTATCAATTGTCGCTCCACTGCCTATTGATCTTTCAATTGTGAATAACCGGCGTGTTAATTGTCTCCCGAAAAGAGAAAGAACTAATTCCTCAGATTCATCTCCCTCCCTGTCTATGCATTTGACTGCACTTTACAAAGGAAACTGGAAAACGTCGAGACTTAAGTAGACAAGACGACTTTTTTGTAGAGGGAACAACTATAGAATGTATTGGAGCCATAAGCACGTATATATGTGTCGTAATAGCCAGTTACAGAAATGTTTCTATATATTTTTTTTTTTACTTTTATGTGACTACTGATTTATGTCTTACGGAAAAGCAGAAAATAAAAAAATTGTTAATCTTACCGCCCACTTGACCTCCACGGCAGACACAGCACGTAACAAGCCAAGGTCACGGCTTATTGCCCATCAGTTTCGCTAACGCCCTGCCTCCAGCCGCTGCCTTGACGTGCACCGTTCTTCCGCGAAGTTTGACTATTATTTGCCACTCAGAAAACATGTAACAGTGTTCTACTTAAAGAAATGAGACAACGTAAAGGTGGTGAAGGAATGTGGGTGTTGTGATGTGGTGGTGCTCAGTGTATGATGGTGTGGTGGTGGCAGTGTGGTTGTTGTCTGTATGTGATGATGTGATGTAGTGCTCCTCCTTTATGTGGTGGTATGGTAATCACAGTGAGTGGTAGTAGTAATGTGAGGGGGTAGTGGCTCCCCTTGTAGGCGGTGATCCTTTTGCGTGGTGGTCTAGTGGTGTTGGAATATCCTTGTGGTGTGGTGATCCCTCATATATTGCAATGTTGTGGTGTTGGTGTGATCCCCATGTGTGTTTTGGTGGGTGTATGTACATAGCTTTTCCACTTCTGTTGACACGAAGCCACAGTTATAGTAACGAAGGCTGCCTTGTGACAGGACTGGAGGATGCTTGCTGATCCAATGACCTCTTTGTACTAGTGAACTATCTTAAAGGGTATGCAGCTATAAGAGAACTGTTCAAAGTTTGTGTGGGCCAAAGTACACCTGTTCCTCCCTCGCCTTGCCACACCTCGCTGTACTCGAATGTATGAGGTGTGCTCCGGCTGGGCAAGTCATTTACCTGCTGCAGTCTGCGTTGTTGGTGTCAGATCAAGATCGTAATTGGTTGCAGGTGAAAAGCTGGACCAATTAAGGTAGAAAGCATGAGAGAAAAGTGCGGGTGTACTTTATTGAGTTAGCAAATAATCTTTTTCTGCATGGTTTTACCCCTCAGTTACTCTCGATCTCTAGCGTGCGAAAAAAACGGAGCGAACTGAATTATAAATTTCTCTCAGGGGCGACTGCTTCAGAATTAGCCGCGTGTTTCCGCCCATATCCTTCTACTCTCTCTGTGATATGACATTCCATTGATACCTTAGAGTAGTTACCTGGTTTATAGTTTCAGAATATTGCAATTCAGTGCCTCTGTCTTGTAAATGTACTATGTAGCAAGCTGAAAATGAGTCTGATTGCAATCACGTAATTCGTACGAGTATGAACGTGAATCATATAGCATTGTAGATAGTATAGTGTTGGTGCATTCCTATATACATACATAAGTGCTTTTTTTATATGGTAAGTGCATAGCTGAAGGTGTTGGCAGACCAGAAAATGTTGAAATGTAGGTTTGGTCTGTGTACTGGCAAGCACCTCGTGACCTTCTGCATCCAAGAGACGGAAAACAGAACCGTCGATGGAGCTTTCTGCCGTAAATCAACGATCTGAGGGGGAAAAGTTATACAGTGAATTATGAAGCATTCTGTGACCTAAAAATGTGAAGGATTGCCGCAAAATATTTAACCCTGTTTGCTTTGCAGGAATCCAATACGTTCTGAGGGAGGCAAAGGTAGGTACTTGCTTCCATATCCTTCAGTACTTCAGAATTTGGATAGACAAAGTACTTGGTAGAGTCGTGGATCAGAATAGTTTCGGAACGACTCACGGAATGTTGCTGCGACTGATTTTAACTTCACTGATGACGTTGTGTTTTTTGCAGTCACTGGAGGTTCTGATGACGCAACACGAGGCGGCAAGACCAACGAAAGTCAGGATATCGTGGGATGAACCAGGACCGGATGACTAGAAGGCGTGCAGTCTCTTTACGGGTGAGTACATTGATATTGTAGAAAACTAGATTTGCTTTACTTCATAACAACAGAGAATCACTATGAAGTCATCTCGCGAATTGGCTTGTTTCATGGTGTTATGGTCTTGCTCAACACAAATACATAGTGTTGTCGCTATCTGTGCATATAGGCGAACATTCCTATATCAAAGACACCGATGTTCTGTCATGTTCTGTCATTGCAACACATAATGACTTAAAAAGATAATGTGTATCTATGAAGAGTCACTGATATCGTTGTGCAAACCTTGTGGCAAATCAGTGACTGTTCCTCGACACTGGATCAAGCCTCGTCCCATGGAAAGTTTGTGACACCGGCTGTATGGGCAGAGCCTTGCTGAGCCAGTCAATCCTGTTTATGTCTGAAATGATAACCTTAAGACAGGAAGGTCAACGGAAACACCATAATCTCATGTTTAGTGCAAATTTTTCGATCCTACCAAAATTTGTTTCGAAGGTCAAAATTGCGGTTTTGCCCATAGATTCGTTCCAGAGAGGCACAAGGAAGGGTGTCATGCATTTCTTCACAGAGATGTTAGTGATAGCTGCATATTCGCGGCAGCTACTACTATCATATTTATTTAGTGAAGCTAGAGCAAGCCAATCGTAACAACTTGCTTCATAGAATAACTAGAGTGTTTCCAATTTATCAAGTCATTTTAGGCGTGGCTGGAGGGAATAGTAGATATGCCACATCATCGCCGCTACTCCCCCCCCCCTCTCTCTCTCTCTCTCTCTCTCTCTCTCTCTCTCTCTCTCTCTCTCTCTCTCTCTCTCTCTCTCTCTCTCTCCTCTCTCTCTCTCTCTCTCTCTCTCTCTCTCTCTCTCTCTCTCTCTCTCTCTCTCTCTCTCTCTCTCTCTCTCTCTCTCTCTCTCTCTCTCTCTCTCTCTCTCTCTCTCTCTCTCTCTCTCTCTCTCTCTCTCTCTCTCTCTCACATGAATGATTATTTTTCTGAGGACAAAACATCCTTTTAAGTTGTGACAATGTTGCTTGTGCGACCCTGTCAAGTTGGGTGATCAGGTCAAGGTTGTAGTAGTTGTAGAAGTTGTAATAGTCGTTGTTTAGAGTCTGGAAAGGGGAATGACAATGGTCCAGTCATGTAGTGGAACCGGTGTAAAGCATTCATAGGTGGACGCAATGAATGATGCAGTACGTGGAGTTATGCAAGTGTGGAAGCTTAACCCTCACTGTTTGTTGTTAAGTTCATGAGAAATAGCATCAGAGGAACCTTCAAATGAGGGTTAGTTTTGGGAGAATAGAAAGGCAAACCAGCAGGAAACAATGCACTTAGGGTTATGCTCCAACTCTTTAGGGAGAAAAAGGAAGTTATAAACACGGTGATTTGATTACCTATAGAGTGGAAAGGAATGTTATATTAACCTTTCGTGGAGAGATTAACAGACGCATAAAAAAGAGAGACGCGAACAGAACCCACCATTTCCCCGACCTTCCCTACCCCTTTGCCTCACACCACAAAAAAAAAGAATAAAAAAAGTAAAAAAAAATAATAATGATATAATAAAAGAAATTAATTAAAATAGAAAAACACAATAAATCAATTAAAACAATGAATAAAATAATAATAATAATAAAAGGAAAACGGAGAGAGGGAGAAAAAAAGATCAGTAATTAAGTGGTGCTGTGTGTGGTGACGTTGGAGGGCATCCTTGACGGCCCTGTCCGCCTCACACACATCAAATTCTTCGCTCTGTCCTGTTTTGCCACCTCATAATACATTGAGGAGCAGATCAAGAGCAAAGACTGAATCCCTACACCCCTTCCTCACCCCGCCAATCACATTACCACCGTGCCCCTGCTGGTGGAGAGTGTGGCTTGGGTGTTGGTCGGTACATGTTACGTCGCGGGTGAGAAAGCGTGCAGGAACGAGGTGGTTAAAACAACACACAACCATTCCAAATTCCACCTAAACCATTCCAAGAAACAATATCTCACTTCATCCGCTTAAGACTTGGTTATCTTTGCAGGACACAGATAACAAACACAGACCCCGACCCTTGCCCACACTGCCTCACACTCCCTGATGACCCACTAATACACTATGTCCTTCACTGCCCAAGTACCTGCAGACAACGTTTCCAAGCTGCACAGTCCCCTAATCCCGAGCACATACAGGCTGCACGAGTAATCGCCTCCTCACCTATAACAACACTGCTCCACGTCTGCACAAGCTGCTCTCCACCTCGATAGAACCCTGGATAACAATGGAAACACACTGACAGGCTCTTAGGCAACCCGTGCTAACCTCTCAGGAAGAGCAATAGATAAAAAAAAAATTGTTATACACACACACACACACACACACACACACACACACACACACACACACACACACACGCACACGCACACGCACAAAATTCAAGTATAATTTTGCTTTCCCACTTCCTGACGGGAAACATGATGGTGACGTAAGAAATAGAAATACATATGTAAGAAAAAGGAAATTATTCATGCCGCCGGAGCATTCAAACTGATCACGAAAAAACTGACAATTTCTTCAGCACTTCAGGGTTCACGCAAAAGAGAAATAGAGATAGATAGATAGATAGATAGATAGATAGATAGATAGATAGATAGATAGATAGATAGATAGATAGATAGAGAGAGAGAGAGAGAGAGAGAGAGAGAGAGAGAGAGAGAGAGAGAGAAAGAGAGAAAGAGAAAGAGAGAGAAGAAGAAGAAGAATATGTTTCGTACTCCAGATGCCGCCTTGACATAGTCTTCCTCTACACTTCCACCAAGAGGCAGCTGCCCCACGTGGCTGCGATGATTAAATTCAGCTCAATGACCGATTCAGTCCAACACACAAAAAAAGACAATAAACCAAACGGAAAAAAATGCCCTAACAAGACCCAGAACACGTGGCGATGAAAGAACACACAACAAAGCACCTGTTCATTTATACAGAACAAAGGTGACGCTGGAGGGCGGAGAGTCATGAGGAACGGCACAGCGGCACACAGGATGAAAGGCTCACTCACTCACTCACTCACTCATTCACTCACTCACTCACTCACTCACTCACGGCTCATTACTAACTTCTTCTTTTTTCATTTATCAAAACAAGACGCGCAGAGTTAAGTATAGTGATTGTGCTTCGGAGTATGACACTATATTTTGTACAGTGTCACAGGAAACATACTTAGGATCTATATCCTGTACTCACTTTATCTGTTTGTGATAACCCTATGCCTTCAGGTGAAATTAAATTATTATTATTATTATCTAAGTAATATGTTACACGATATATTTGTTGATCATTAGACAATGAACGAAAAAGTCAATATTAGTAATAAAACTAACTTGATATTCAAAATACATAACCAGCTTTCAGAGGAATGCAACTATTAGGTTGGACTCGAACTCGGGTCGGGTGTCATAGTCGCCTTGTTTCACAGGATGAACTCATCAGTGGTGGCAGTAACTTTGATTTTATCACAGTTTTGTTTTACGAGTTATTGATAATTTAAGACAAGTTGTTAAGAGCAACCGCCAGTCGGACTGTGCACCCACTTTACAATTCAGAAACTAGGTTACTATGGATGCAATGGCGTCCCTTTCAGTCTGGGAATGCATCGACACACGTAACTAAGATATTACCTGCAGGTTGTCCTTTCACGTAAGCTTTAAATAATGACCATCCAAGTAGAGCATCAACTATTAACCCAAACACTCCACGTACAACCAGTGTGTGCTATCATGACTCATTTGCAAAGTAATAATCTTCATATAAGAATATTATTGAATAATAAGTACGTAGTAATTCAGATGGTCTGCATTCACAGGAAAGACTTCATGGATAGAAACACTCACGTTTCCAGGGTAAGCAATCACTCCTCAGGAGTTAGGCGCCTCACACTGCATCTTTGTAAGGACTACATTCAGGGAATTCTTCAACACAATTAGAAACATTATCATATCAATAATTTATTATCTGCCTGTCATTTACACGGAAGACCCCATCAGTGTCTGCAGTGGTGTTATGCGGTGGTTCGTGATCTTAGTGTTTGCCGTAACCGTAGCCTGCAGGGTAGTGGGCCTTGCCTGCGTAGGTCACAACAGGGTGGTAACCGCTGCCGTCAGCCCAGTAGGACACCTTCTGCACACGACCGTCGGGAAGGTTGACCCAGTAGCCGCCGTTCACGCCTCCGTGACCGTTGCCTTTTTCGCTCTGTCCGAAGTTGGTGACGCCAGAAGAAACGCCGTAGTCGTAAACGTAGGGGGTGGGCCTCTGTGGACACAGGGAAGAGAGTGAGGAAACACTACTAAGTACACTGTCATCATTGTTTACAGACAGAAACAGGAATGTTAGCAGTTCTTGTGGTGTGCAGAACTTACACCGTAGCCGCCATATCCACCGCCATATCCGCCACCATGGCCGCCTCCTACGACGACGCCACCATGGCCTCCATGTCCTCCCGGTGAGGCGAGGACGGCCGAGGCCACCACACACAAAAAGAATACCTGACAGGAAGGAAGGGAAGGCATTAGGTCGTCATTGATATCAGCCTGTTGAGTGACACTTGAGTTCACTCCACCGAGACAAAGGCTTTGCTTATCCATCCTCCAAAGGCTGAGAGGCGGCACTCACTGGTCTCAACATGGTTGATGGTGCGTGCTGATGCTGCTCACTGACTTCCACTGCTCGCCGCGGATCTTTATACCCGCAGTGGAGGCTCCCTTGCGGCGCCAGCGTGACATGACATTTTGTGAGTACGCTCTCTGGATGCATCCAGGAAGGCCTCCCACCCACCTCAGGAATGGCTGGGTGACGGGGAGGGAGGCGTAGCCAGTAGGGGGGGGGATGGATTCACACACACACACACACACACACACACACACACACACAGAGGAACAAATTGGACCTAGATTCAGGTTGGATGTAAAGTTTTCACACATGAATAAAGACTACCTTCATATTGTGAGCATATCAGTTTTGAAGGTTCAACATTTTAAGCATTGAGATTATCTCTTTGAAGATGACTTACACACGCACTTTGAAAGTAAAGATGCTTGTGACCTACGCGGTTGTGCTGGTGCTGGTGCTGGCAGGGAACGTGGCCACCCTGGTGTACGGGTACCACTGCCACCACCACCACCAGGCAGCTGTCGAGGGAGATGGGGGCGAGGGTGACTTCTTAACACAGTTGGTGTGGGGCGGAGTCATCCTGTGCTCCACGCTGCCCCTTCTGGGCCTGTGTTGCCTACTGCCGGAACACGCCGAGTACATGTGCAGTACGTGGTTCTCTTACCACATCACATATAGTGACGACCTGGCACGACACGCCCTGCACGTACTCTGTGAGCTGCAGGTGCGGCCGGCAGTGGACGCCCTCTACCTCTCTACCTTCCTCGTCACCGAAAACCTGGACTTCTGGTGGTGGTACCTGCAGGGCCTCCTCCTGATGGTGCTGGTCAAGGTGCTCTCCAGCGGCGGCTCTGACGAAGACGAGTCAGAGTTCGCCTCTGAAGACTCCGACGAGCTGACGGAGGTAGTGGCTGGCGGCTGGAGGGGGAACCTTATGGGTACTTCTCACAGCCTTCCCTGCCTGGCACTTCTTCCCGCACCACCACACCAGAAGGCACTAACTCCCGTCCAGGACGTGGACGTGTGAGATGCCCAATGATTTGTATGAAAAATGGGAAAAATGTATAAAATTGAATAATATATGTAAAAAAAATAATAAAAAAACAACTTGCATTTTAAGGTAAAGTTTTCATTGAATATTTAGTTTTAGTTGAAATATAATAAGTTAGTTTTGCTTTTGCTTGTTAGTCATTAAGTGTAATTAGAGTTTAGTTATGTATACTATTCAATAAATGTAACTAGTTATAGTCGTAGTATTAATAACAATGAAAAGTCATGAGTTATGTCTTTGGTAGTTTATTATATGATAACTCTTTGAAAAATAAAAATACCAATTGGTCTCTGCTATGCCTGAAAATAAAGTACTGTTAAATAAATAGGTGATAAAAAATAATCAATAGAAAAAGGAATAAATAAATGAATGCATAAATAGATAAATAAGTAAACAAAACTTAATACACAAAACGTAGGGGGGTATGAATACCACCTTGACCTTGTATGTACTGTGTGTGTGGATCGAAATCGTAGTTACGTGGTTTAATAAGACACGAAAAAACAATACCAGTCATTCATAGACAACCTGGAAGGGCAGAGTGTTGTCAGTAATACAATAAACTTACAGAAGCATTATTGAACGACAATATATTCACATACAAAGTTATCTGTTGTAGTTCATCTGTCAATTTGTTCATTAAAACAATATCATCAGCAAATTTAAGATTATTCAGATAATCTTCATTTTTCTGAATTACTGCCTCATCCCATTTCAAGTTCTAAAAACTAATTGTAGATATTTTTTTCTGCAAATAGTGTGTCCTTGTCTGATCACTTTTTGTATTGATGTCTTATCGCTGAGCTTACAGCGCTCGTCATAGCGTTAGAGTGGCAGTGTTTTCTTTATAGATGTCTGCTAATATCTTCATGTATATTTCCTCTACCACCTGTCTCTTCATGATGATAGGTATGACAATGAATAATGATTGAACTAATAAAAATATATGAATTCAGGTCGTCTGCATTATAAAAAAAAACGAAAAAAAAATTATTTGTGGACCCAAACGATCACAGTATGGTCCACCCCGCCCCAGTAGGCCTGTGCCTCACACCACCGTTACTCACACTCTGTATGAACTCATTAAGAAGAATTCTTCAACACAATTAAACACATTTATCGTATCAATAATTTATTATCTGCCTGTCATTTACACGGAAGACCCCATCAGTGCCTGCAGTGGTGTTATGCGGTGGTTCGTGATCTTAGTGTTTGCCGTAACCGTAGCCTGCAGGGTAGTGGGCCTTGCCTGCGTAGGTCACCACTGGGTGGTAACCGCTGCCGTCAGCCCAGTAGGACACCTTCTGCACACGACCGTCGGGAAGGTTGACCCAGTAGCCGCCGTTCACGCCTCCGTGACCGTTGCCTTTTTCGCTCTGTCCGAAGTTGGTGACGCCAGAAGAAACGCCGTAGTCGTAAACGTAGGGGGTGGGCCTCTGTGGACACAGGGAAGAGAGTGAGGAAACACTACTAAGTACACTGTCATCATTGTTTACAGACAGAAACAGGAATGTTAGCAGTTCTTGTGGTGTGCAGAACTTACACTGTAGCCGCCATATCCACCGCCATATCCGCCACCATGGCCGCCTCCTACGACGACGCCACCATGGCCTCCATGTCCTCCCGGTGAGGCGAGGACGGCCGAGGCCACCACACACAAAAAGAATACCTGACAGGAAGGAAGGGAAGGCATTAGGTCGTCATTGATATCAGCCTGTTGAGTGACACTTGAGTTCACTCCACCGAGACAAAGGCTTTGCTTATCCATCCTCCAAAGGCTGAGAGGCGGCACTCACTGGTCTCAACATGGTTGATGGTGCGTGCTGATGCTGCTCACTGACTTCCACTGCTCGCCGCGGATCTTTATACCCGCAGTGGAGGCTCCCTTGCGGCGCCAGCGTGACATGACATTTTGTGAGTACGCTCTCTGGATGCATCCAGGAAGGCCTCCCACCCACCTCAGGAATGGCTGGGTGACGGGGAGGGAGGCGTAGCCAGTAGGGGGGGGGATGGATTCACACACACACACACACACACACACACACACACACACACACACACACACACACACACACACACACACACACACACACACACACACACACACACACACACACACACACACACACCACACACACACACACACACACACACACACACACACACACACACACACACACACACACACACACACACACACACACACACACACACACACACACACACACACACACACACACACACACACACACACACACACACACACACACACACACACACACACACACACACACACACACACCACACACACACACACACACACACACCACACACACACACACACACACACACACACACACACACACACACACACACACACACACACACACACCACACACACACACACACACACACACACACACACACACACACACACACACACACACACACACACACACACACACACACACACACACACACACACACACACACACACACACACCACACACACACACACACACACACACACACACACACACACACACACACACACACACACACACACACACCACACACACACACACACACACACACACACACACACACACACACACACACACACACACACACACACACACACACACACACACACACACACACATCATCGGTATCATCATCATCAACAGCCTTTATGAGTTCACTGCAGTATAAAGAACTCCTTCAACCTTCTCCAATCATTTCTATCGACTGCCTGATTATTCCAGGTTACTCAAGCAAAATTTCTTGCTCCATCCCTCCATCTGTCCTCTGTCTGCCCTGCCTTCTATTACCAGCCCTGGGTTACCATTCTGTTATTCTACAAGTCCATCTATTATGTATTCGTTGCATGGCTTCTACTCATTTCTATTTTTTCCTTTATTTTTTCACAAGATGTCTTCAACTTCCTCAATAAGAAACGAGGCTTCGCTTAAAAAATCTAATCCGCGCTACTAACGGGCGGAGGCTGACCATCTAAGGCCTCTATTAAGCCTACCAGCGCCACTGGTAAAGGATAAAAGAAAAAAAAACTTTGGTCTGCTCCCTGATCCATGATGCTCTCTTCCTATCCCTCCATGTTATGCCAAAAAATATTCTCTCCATTCCCCTTTAGGTATTTTGATGTTTTCGTTCCAGGATTTTCGTCAAACTCCGGGTTTTTCTTTCCATATGTTAGAATGCAATGCACTGATTGTCTACTTTTTTTTCAGCGATAGTGGAAGATTACTGTTGATAGCATTGTGTTGTTTACCAAAAGCACTCCATCCCATCCCTATTCTTTTTTAAAATATCTTGTTATGATTTGGACTTTCATCAATTTTCTGTCCTAAGTTGGTGTATTCCTGGATACATTCTATTACATCCTCATGTAGTTTGATTTCATGCTTTGTATGTAATTGTTGAACATCATTTAGTTTTCTTCTCTTTAAACCAACTTTCTGGCTTTCTCTGTGCAACTGTGAAATCATCTGCTGTAGTTCATCCTTTGAATTGCTCATTACAACAAATTCAAGATTATTTATACCTTTTCCACTTATCTAAATTCCTAGCTCTTCCCATTCCAAGTTTTAAAGATTTCCTATAAAACAATCGTAGAAAATTTGGAAAAATTGTGTTGCCTTGTCTGACCACTTTTTGTATTTAAATTTTCTGAGCTTATGTAGCGTTATAGTGCCATTAATTACCTTATATTTCTTTCCTCTACGACTGATCTCTTCAAGAAATTAATTTAGACAATGAATGATATTTGAACAAATAAATACATGAATTCATGTCATCTGCATTATGGAAAAAAAACATAAAAAACAAAAAAGTTTGTGGACCCAAACGATCACAGTATGGTCCACCCGGCCCCAGTAGGCCTTTGCCTCACACCATCGCCTCTCACACTCTGTATGAACTCATTAAGAAGAATTCTTCCAACACAATTAAACACATTTATCGTATCAATAATTTATTATCTGCCTGTCATTTACACTGAAGACCCCATCAGTGTCTGCAGTGGTGTTATGCGGTGGTTCCTGATCTTAGTGTTTGCCGTAACCGTAGCCTGCAGGGTAGTGGGCCTTGCCTGCGTAGGTCACCACTGGGTGGTAACCGCTGCCGTCAGCCCAGTAGGACACCTTCTGCACACGACCGTCGGGAAGGTTGACCCAGTAGCCGCCGTTCACGCCTCCGTGACCGTTGCCTTTTTCGCTCTGTCCGAAGTTGGTGACGCCAGAAGAAACGCCGTAGTCGTAAACGTAGGGGGTGGGCCTCTGTGGACACAGGGAAGAGAGTGAGGAAACACTACTAAGTACACTGTCATCATTGTTTACAGACAGAAACAGGAATATTAGCAGTTCTTGTGGTGTGCAGAACTTACACCGTAGCCGCCATATCCACCGCCATATCCGCCACCATGGCCGCCTCCTACGACGACGCCACCATGGCCTCCATGTCCTCCCGGTGAGGCGAGGACGGCCGAGGCCACCACACACAAAAAGAATACCTGACAGGAAGGAAGGGAAGGCATTAGGTCGTCATTGATATCAGCCTGTTGAGTGACACTTGAGTTCACTCCACCGAGACAAAGGCTTTGCTTATCCATCCTCCAAAGGCTGAGAGGCGGCACTCACTGGTCTCAACATGGTTGATGGTGCGTGCTGATGCTGCTCACTGACTTCCACTGCTCGCCGCGGATCTTTATACCCGCAGTGGAGGCTCCCTTGCGGCGCCAGCGTGACATGACATTTTGCATCCAGGAAGGCCTCCCACCCACCTCAGGAATGGCTGGGTGACGGGGAAGGAGGCGTGGCCAGTGGAGGGGGATGGATTCATGTTAGTGGGTCATTTCTGGTAAAGGGTTACGTTTGATTAATAGTAACTATGGTAGAGAGAACCCGTGTTCTCTTAGTGAGTGTGCTGAACACACACACACACACACACGCACACACACACACACACACACACACACACACACACACACACACACACACACGCACACGCACACGCACACGCACACGCCCACACATAGACAGACACACACACACACACACACACACACACACACACACACACACACACACACACACACACATACACACAAACACACAAACACACAAACACACACACACACACACACACACACACACACACACACACACACACACACATACATACATACACCGGAAACAGATGCACACATGCAAATTGCAAAACTAATCGTACACACAAATTATTATCATCATCAGCCTCTATGAGTTCATTACATTATAAAGGCTTCTCTCAAATCTAGTCCACTCATTTTTTTCTGATGGCTTGTCCTATAGCACCTGCAGGCTATCTACTGCAGGGATGCCGTGTCAGAATTTTTGAGAGCCGTGCTGATGGTGGTTGACCCTCGTCCATTGGTGTTGTAGGCAGTAAGTACTTGTTGAGTTTCCTCTGTGTAGGTTCATGCCGACTCATGTAGAACACAGGGTCTAATAGCAGCATGTGGGTTTCTTTGGCCACTCGATGACAGCTTGAAAAATGGCCAAGCTCCGGTGGGATTTGAGCTCGGGACATCAAGCTCACCACTTCCGTGCTTTGACCACCCGGCCATCCCTTACCCATCTATATACATATCACCGGACTGTTTTCTCAAGGTTACCTAAAGAAAATAGTCTATCTAATCCCTCCATCTAGTCGTCTGTCTACCCTGCCATCTATTACCAGCCCTGGGTGGCCATTCTGTTACTCCAACAGTCCATCTATTATCTGTTTGTTGCATGAATTTTCCTGCTCTTATCTATATTGTTCATTTAATATTTCTCAAGATGTCTTCAACTTTGGGTTGTTTTCTAATCCATGAAGCTCTCTTCCTGTCTCTCCATATTATGTTAATAATTATCCTCTCCATTCCCCTTTGGGTACTTTAAAGTTTTCGTTCCAGGGCTTTCGTAAGACTCCAGGTTTTACTTTCCATATGTTAGAATACAATACACTGATTGTATACCTTTCTCTTTAGTGATAGTGGGAGATTACTTTTCATAGCATTGTGTTGTCTACCAAAAGCACTTCATTCCATCCCTATTAATATCTTATCATGATTTGGACTTTCACCAATTTTCTGTCGCAAGTAAATGTATTCCTGGACACATTCTATTACTTGCTCATGTACCTTAATTTAATGTTCATGTATATAATTGTTGAACATCATTTTCTTTGCTATATATGTATTTCTAAACCAACTTTCTGGCTTTCTCTGTGCAACTCCGGTATCATCTGCAGTAGTTTATTTGTCGATTTGATCATTAGAACAATATCATCAGCAAATTCAAAATTACTTATATATTTTCCATTTATAAAAATTCCTATCGTTACCCATTCCAAGTTCTAAAGATATCTTCTAAAACAATTGTAAATAATATCGGAAAAATTGTGTTGCCTTGTCTGACTACTTTTTGTATTGGCATTTTCTGAGCTTATTTAGCGTTATAGTGGCAATACTTAACTCCCATTTCTTTCCTCTACGACTGATCTCTTCAAGAAATTAATTTAAACAATGAATAATATTCAAACAAATAAATACACGAAGTCATGTCATTTGTATTATGGACAAAAAAAAAAAAAACATAAGAAACAAAAAAGTTTGTGGACCCAAACGATCACAGTATGGTCCACCCCGCCCCAGTAGGCCTGTGCCTCACACCACCGTTACTCACACTCTGTATGAACTCATTAAGAAGAATTCTTCAACACAATTAAACACATTTATCGTATCAATAATTTATTATCTGCCTGTCATTTACACGGAAGACCCCATCAGTGTCTGCAGTGGTGTTATGCGGTGGTTCCTGATCTTAGTGTTTGCCGTAACCGTAGCCTGCAGGGTAGTGGGCCTTGCCTGAGTAGGTCACAACAGGGTGGTAACCGCTGCCGTCAGCCCAGTAGGACACCTTCTGCACACGACCGTCGGGAAGGTTGACCCAGTAGCCGCCGTTCACGCCTCCGTGACCGTTGCCTTTTTCGCTCTGTCCGAAGTTGGTGACGCCAGAAGAAACGCCGTAGTCGTAAACGTAGGGGGTGGGCCTCTGTGGACACAGGGAAGAGAGTGAGGAAACACTACTAAGTACACTGTCATCATTGTTTACAGACAGAAACAGGAATGTTAGCAGTTCTTGTGGTGTGCAGAACTTACACCGTAGCCGCCATATCCACCGCCATATCCGCCACCATGGCCGCCGCCTACGACGACGCCACCATGGCCTCCATGTCCTCCCGGTGAGGCGAGGACGGCCGAGGCCACCACACACAAAAAGAATACCTGACAGGAAGGAAGGGAAGGCATTAGGTCGTCATTGATATCAGCCTGTTGAGTGACACTTGAGTTCACTCCACCGAGACAAAGGCTTTGCTTATCCATCCTCCAAAGGCTGAGAGGCGGCACTCACTGGTCTCAACATGGTTGATGGTGCGTGCTGATGCTGCTCACTGACTTCCACTGCTCGCCGCGGATCTTTATACCCGCAGTGGAGGCTCCCTTGCGGCGCCAGCGTGACATGACATTTTGTGAGTACGCTCTCTGGATGCATCCAGGAAGGCCTCCCACCCACCTCAGGAATGGCTGGGTGACGGGGAAGGAGGCGTGGCTAGTGGTGGGAGGGGATTCTGTAAGAGGATCAAGGTGTTATTAAGTATCTTTGGATGATGAAAGTTGTGTTGATTACTTTTTAGTAAAGAGAAACTGATTAATTAGTTTTTGGGGGTGAGACGCCGGTGATGGCAGGATTGATAGTTGTTGTGATGAGGTCGTGCATGTTAGTGGAACATGTCTGTTAAAATGTTACGTTTGATTGGTACTAACTATTGCAGAGAGGACACGTATTCTCTTAGTAAGTGTGCTGAACACACACACACACACACACACACACACACACACACTCACACTCACACTCACACTCACACTCACACTCACACTCACACTCACACACCCACACACACACACACACACACAACACACACACACACACACACACACACACAACACACACACACACACATACACACACACACACACACACACACACACACACACACACACACACACACACACACACACACACACACACACACACATGAAGCACATGCACACAAACACACAAATCACAAAATTGAACACACACACACACACACACACACACACACACACACACACACACACACACACACACACACACACACACACACACACACATATTATCATCATCATCAGCAGCAGCAGCAGCAGCGTCTGAGTTCACAGCAGTATAAAGGCCTCTCGTAATCTTCTATACTCATTTATATCAGCTGCCTATTTATTTAAAGTTACTCAAGCAAAATTTTTCATCCCTTCATCTAGTTATATGTCTGCCCTGCCTTCTATTACCATCCCTGAGTTGCCATTCTGTTACTCTAACATTCCATCTATTCGTTCGTTGCATGACGTGTCTCGCTCATGTCTACTGTTTTCTTTTATTTGTGCTAAAAATGTCTTAAGCTTTGGTCTGCTCCCTAATCCATGATGGTTGCTTCCTGTCTCTCCATGTTGTGCAAAATATTATTCTCTCCATTCCATCCCTTAGGACACTTTGAAGTTTTCGTTCCAGGACTTTCGTAAGACTCCATGTGTTAGAATACAATACACTGATTGTTTACCTTTCTCTTCAGTGATAGTGGAAGATTACTTTTCCTTCATAACATTGGGATTTCTACCAAAAGCATTCCATTCCCTCCCTTTTTTTATAAATATCTTTTCAGGATCTGGATTTTTATCTTTGAACACAATTTATGGCTTTCTCTGTGCAACTGCAAAATCATCTGCTGTAGTTCATCTGTCGATTTGTTTATGAGAACAATACCATCATTAAATTTAAGATTATTCATATATTCTTCATTTATCTGAATTCTTGTCTCTTCCCATCCCAAATTCTAAAATCGTCCTCTAAAACAATCGTAAATAATTTTGGAAAAAAAGTGTTGCCTTGTCTGACCATCTTTTGTATTAGAATTTTCTCCCTGAGTATATGTAGCGTTATAGTGGCAGTGCGTTCCTCACATTTGTTTCCTCTACCGCCGATCTCTTCAAGAAAATGAATTAGACAATGAATGATATTTGAAAAAAATAAATACATGAATTCAAGTCTTCTGCATTATGAAGGGAAAAAAAAACACGAGAGAAAGAAAAAAAAGAAGTTTGTGGACCCAAACGATCACAGTATGGTCCACCCCGCCCCAGTAGGCCTGTGCCTCACACCACCGCCTCTCACACTCTGTATGAACTCATTAAGAAGAATTCTTCAACACAATTAAACACATTTATCGTATCAATAATTTATTATCTGCCTGTCATTTACACTGAAGACCCCATCAGTGCCTGCAGTGGTGTTATGCGGTGGTTCGTGATCTTAGTGTTTGCCGTAACCGTAGCCTGCAGGGTAGTGGGCCTTGCCTGCGTAGGTCACAACAGGGTGGTAACCGCTGCCGTCAGCCCAGTAGGACACCTTCTGCACACGACCGTCGGGAAGGTTGACCCAGTAGCCGCCGTTCACGCCTCCGTGACCGTTGCCTTTTTCGCTCTGTCCGAAGTTGGTGACGCCAGAAGAAACGCCGTAGTCGTAAACGTAGGGGGTGGGCCTCTGTGGACACAGGGAAGAGAGTGAGGAAACACTACTAAGTACACTGTCATCATTGTTTACAGACAGAAACAGGAATGTTAGCAGTTCTTGTGGTGTGCAGAACTTACACCGTAGCCGCCATATCCACCGCCATATCCGCCACCATGGCCGCCTCCTACGACGACGCCACCATGGCCTCCATGTCCTCCCGGTGAGGCGAGGACGGCCGAGGCCACCACACACAAAAAGAATACCTGACAGGAAGGAAGGGAAGGCATTAGGTCGTCATTGATATCAGCCTGTTGAGTGACACTTGAGTTCACTCCACCGAGACAAAGGCTTTGCTTATCCATCCTCCAAAGGCTGAGAGGCGGCACTCACTGGTCTCAACATGGTTGATGGTGCGTGCTGATGCTGCTCACTGACTTCCACTGCTCGCCGCGGATCTTTATACCCGCAGTGGAGGCTCCCTTGCGGCGCCAGCGTGACATGACATTTTGTGAGTACGCTCTCTGGATGCACCCAGAAAGGCCTCCCACCCACCTCTGGAATGCAATTTAATTTTAATTACATCTATTACTCGTTTTACTCAAACATTTTCGTTTTCCACGTTCCTCATATTATAATTCAACGATGTTCCTAGAGCTCAGCAGAATATATCACGTCCTTTGGTAAATAAATACAAATATAAGGATGCAGCTATATCTATATAGTTGTCAATATAAATTTCCGTCTCTCACTCATACTGGGAGAGAAGTGTTCCTGCATAGTACTTGCTTTTATGGAAAAGGCTGATCTTCTCTGAAAAAGTATGAAATATTTTTTCAAAAAATTATTATTTTGATTTTAATTTTCTTTAAATCTGTACAGTTATTTCATTTGAAATATTTGAAAAAAAAATTCACCCATTTGTGTGTTACGTCGTTTGACCCCGTGGTTGCGGAGCCTAACAATTAATCAATCAATTAAACATCATTATCCTTATAGCAATTGTTTATTTGGTAGAGTATCATTTGCGCCGCAACAATACTTTGATATTGAAGCAAGGATGAGGATTCACTTATCAAAACATTCATCAGTATTTTAGTAAAAGGATCAAGATTCTATTAAACATCTTTAACGATAAAAGTTGTTTTGAATATTTTTTAGTGAAAGGAAACTGATCAACTAGTCGTCGGGGTTGAGGCGGCGCTGTGATGGCAGTGGTGATGGCGGGACTGATAGTTTGGTGATGAGGTCGTCGTAAAGAGATACGAAAGAGGTACTAACTGTGGCACTGTGTTCACTTAGTGAGTGTACTGAACACACACACACACACACACACACACACACACACACACACACACACACACACACTTTCTGAGGCATCGATATCCTCGTTCCTCGTTACTGTATTATTGCTAAATACTCCTGTCTTATCATTATTGACTCAATAGTGTGCGTGTGACCATTACAATCTCATATTGCAGAAATGTTTTGATTGTATTTAATTTAGTCCCGGAAAACATAACAACATAACTGGTTACAGATTTGTGTTGTGAAAAAATACAGTAAGCATCCCATCCATAGCTGTTATTTTTTACTTTTTATTCGTACTGTTTGTCAGGAACAATACATTTTTTTCTTTCACTTCCTGACCCAATATGAAGTCAATTGCTCCCTTCTCTTGCTTCATAACTTAACTAAAAAAAAAATTTGGACAAGAAAAACCACAAGCACGACACACGCCATCAGAGCAGTGGTGCGTGTCCTCCCAGAGTGACTGCCTCCTTCACTACACCTCTGCGTACTGTGTATTTTCATTACACATCAAACTACTAATAAACACAGTACGTAACTGCCTCAAAAACATATTCAAGGTCGATGTAGTGTTTGCTTTTTAACCACTGGCTCCCATTCTACTTCCCTTCCTTCCTTCCTTCCTTCCTTCCTTTCTTCCTGCAATTAAAGGTTATGAGTCTCTTTCTACACCATGCCCGTACCAGCCGCCACCCCACCTTGTAGAGCTCCAAACCGTGACAACAGTGTTAGAGTGGTAGAAGTATTAGAAGTAGTGTATTATTAGTATAAGTATTATTGTTAGTAGTAGTAGTAGTAGTAGTAGTAGTAGTAGTAGTAGTAGTAGTAGTAGTAGTAGTAGTAGCAATTATTGTAGTAAAAGTATTAGTAGTAACAGTTGTATTATTATTAGTAGTAGTAGTAGTAGTAGTAATAGTAGTAGTAGTAGTAGTAGTAGTAGTAGTAGTAGTAGTAGTAGTAGTAATAGTAGTAGTAGTAATAGTTGTAGTAGTAATAATAGTAGTAGTAGTAGTAGTAGTAGTAATAGTAGTAGTAGTAGTAGTAGTAGTAATTTTAGTAATAGTAGTAGTGGTTGTTACAGTTTAATCTTATAATATTTGTTTTATGTTCTTACTACTCTGGTGCCATTGTGTTGTTGTAGTAATCTTTAGTGTTTGGTAAAATGTTTAAGACCGTCACTTTTTCCTCATCCTTGGGTTTCCAGTCACTGTAGACGATTTTAAAGTTGCAAATCATTCACTCTCCGAACCATGCATTCTTCTGTCTCATTTTTTGTACGTTATATTTTCAATACCTATTGTTCTCGGCCTTGTGTCTGTAGTGATCCACGTGCAACTTATTTATGTGTCGTGGCTCCAGCGATCGTCGTGGCACGCGTTCGTGATGAAATTTGGTAGTCATCCCGAAAATGAGGGGAAGGTGGTGGTGTTGCTTTACTTTATTTTTTTTATTATTATTAAGTTTTTAAGTAACCCGAAAAGTCATGAACTCATTATTTGCTTCTAGACTTGGGTCACTGAGTTGAGTGTTGGGTCGTAAGTTACTGTCGCATGAATGAATTTATGGCGAAAATATGTCATAGCACTGGCTTATATGTGCTCGCATCTTCCTGTACTTACGGGATGAAGAGGCTTAGGTGCCTACCTGTGCATTTACCATTTTGAGTCAAGGATCAAAGACTGACGACACTGTCGTAGCATACACAGTCCATCCTTCACCATTTTTTATTAGTCACAGGCTCAAACCTCCAAACATAATTATGAAGTACCAAGGACAAAGGATGAAAGCAGCAGAAAGTGCAGCAAAGCACTGTCTCATATTTGATTTTTACCATTTTTAAAAAGTTGTATGTTGATGTTAACTACATGATAAAATGTTCAGGGTAGAAGTGACTACACAATACAAACAGCTTGATGATACAAATGAAAAATGACACGTGCAGCAGCACATAAAGGTTGTTAGGAATAAATTACCACACCTGACGTTATCCACAAGTGAATTTGCTAAAAGAGATGCGTTACGCCATGTAGAGACACACATCTTTCCTATAAGTACCAGTTGTAGGAGAAAAGACAGTAAATATCCTTCGCATTAGTAATTTATTATATGAATGTCATTTACAGGTAGGATCCCATCATTTCTATGATGTCATATCTCAATGGTGGCCGTAACCGTAACGTGCAGGGTAGTGGGCCTTGCCAGCGTAGGTCACCACTGGGTGGTAGCCACTGTAGTCAGCCCTGTAGGACACCTTCTGCACACGACCGTCGGGAAGGTTGACCCAGTAGCCGCCGTTCACGCCTCCGTGGCCGTTGCCTTTTTCGCTCTGACCGAAGTTAGTGTAGCCAGCACTGACGCCGTAGTCGTAAGCGTAGGGAGTGGGTCTCTGTGGACACAAGGACAGAGTGAGGAAAAGCTGAACCATGTGTTTCAAACTGCCACCAATGTTTGCATATAGGAAAAGTAACTATTACTTACAGCGTAGCCATATCCACCACCGTATCCACCACCGCCGTATCCTCCGCCTCCGTGTCCTCCGCCTCCGTGTCCACCGCCGCCATGTCCGCCACCAAAGCCGCCGCCATGTCCGCCACCAAAGCCGCCGCCGTGGCCGCCGGCACCGAAGAAGGTCACTCCGTGTCCGCCACCACCACCCAAGTTGATTCCACCGTGTCCGCCTCCATGTCCTCCTGGGAGGGCGAGGGCGGCCGAGGCCAGAAGACACACTGCAAACACCTGCAGGGCAAGAAAGGGAAGAACAGCAGATTAAGACAAGGGGCACCAGTGGGCAGTAAGCAGTGTGCACATTTTGCCTAAACTTTGCGTGTACACCGTGGCCACAGTGAGCCAAGGGTAGTGTGGCGGGCGTTGGCACTCACGGGTCTGATCATGGCTGGAGGTGCTGCGTCGGAGAGCGGGTCTACACTGTCTTCTGCTGGGTCCAACCACACTTTATAGCTCCAAGCTGCTCCACGCCGCGCCCCCTAAGGCTGTCATGACCAGCAGATTTCCCTGACCTGAGAAGAGCTCTTGTGGTGTTGATTTTTTTACGATATATCTTTTATTTTGTACTCGAATATATTGATTACTTACTCTCTGCAGCTTGTATTGTTGCACGTTGCCAAATTTGAGGAAAAGTATTTATTGAACCATTTCTTTTAACATGTTAACCTTCCTCTTTCACTAAACAGGATGTAAACGTAACATATAAACCAGGTAGATGTTAAACACTCACCCTATGAACAGCAAGTAAAAGATGAGATAATGGTAACCACTTCAAGCTCAGCTATTATCAAGAATTTATGCAAAGTTTAATAGGTAAAAGTTGATGCTAAATAACACCGATTATAATCATTCCAACGATGTATGTTGCGAACTGGCTGGCTGTTTACCTAAAATCACAGATATCTTCATTCAAAACCTCTCATTACTATGACTAAAAGCTTACATCTTGGAACTACATTAAGGATATAACTCATGGTCTGATGGTCCAATGTTTCAGCCTTGTATGGATGCCATTTAGCAGGAGAGGTAACGTTTTCTTATAACACAAGCACAAAACCGATGATAGGTTATTTTATTCCGTTATTAATCCAGATTCATATCCTCGCCCGCTAATTACCCGAAAAGGTGGCCAGGAAGCCAGCCAGGGAAGGTAATATTAAGAAGTTATATGTAGTCACCTCGAGAGTTTTCATTACACATTTCTACTTAGTGATCCATTTGATTGAAGACATAAAGCAAATGTTTCTTTTCCTGGATAAATCAATATTAAATAAAAGTATTTGTTATTTAGAAAATTAACAGATAATGGAATACTAAGAGAAGGTTATAAGCATTAAACCTAAAAGTAATAATACAACTAGACATAAGTTTTCAATTTTCCTTTGATATAAAGTCTCGAGTTGCATCAAGACTGCTTCTGAAAGTACAAACTTAAAATTATTACTCTTTAAGCATCATCATGATAGCGATAGAGAGATTACATGTAACATTAAAGGATCAGTTTTAGTTTTGAGTTGCAGACGTGAGGTTGATTACTATAAGGATTTAGGTTATATTGCTTTATTTCACAATTTATTCAACACATTTTATATATATATATATATATATATATATATATATATATATATATATATATATATATATATATACGGAAGTGTTTTGGTGTATTGTTTTAGAAAGTATTCCAACCTGTGCCTGTCCTTATGATTTCGGATTAATGACTTAAAAATTTTACTAACTGGCAGCACAAGATATATTTTTTTAATTATTTCTAGTTTTTTTGCATCTACAATATGTCGCAATGTTTGGTTATTACTCATTTTCTTAATCTTATTCATACTCATCACTAAACCAGTTGCAGAGACTGTTCTTAACGGCTGAAAATCAGTGGTGAAGAAATTCTAACAGAACAGCGAGTAAGTCTGTTTCTCGCTCACGTCACCCTCCAGCTAAGAGTGTCTTGCAGCCTGAGAATAAAGTGTAGAGGCTGTTAGAGGTAGGACGCAAAGTAAACATCCTGGAGGGAACGTGCGCCGTGAAGGTGGCACAGTCAGTGTTCTGTAAAGAAGTAATACTTTGCCAGCTTTCTGTTTGTTATTAAGTGATGTAATAGGTGTTACAGGGAATGTTCCGCATGGTAACACTTTACAAATGTTTACATCGTTTTTTGTTCCTTGATGCTCTCTGCGGCAGATTACTCATCCATCTACTCACGAGGAAACGGAGCAACTGTTGCTTGTTTTAAGGAACTCATTAATCGATTGACCTAAGAAAGGCGTATCAACTTTCCTGTAGGAATGTTTGCCCAATTGAGTGGGTCACCAATGTGATAGTGTTATTCAGGTCGTAAGAATCAATTGTAAAAGTCAATATCAGGTTACAACCGTCACACGCAATTGGTAGAAGACAGGGTAAGAAATATTTTGTTAGTGTTCAGTTATGAACAACCGACATATACTTCAATCTTATTAATTTTTTGACAGTATACCTTACCACATATACCAGCAAACCTGAGTGAAGACAAGGTGAAGACAACTTATACAATATGCTGTCAGATGAGAGGGTAGCATGGCTGAGGGAGGAATGGGGTTACAACAAATAACACAGAGCTGGTCACCGTTACACTCTGTACACCTGTCCCTTCATCCCGCTAAAAACATGAGGCAGCACGAGGCAGTACAAGTAAAAGCATTGTACATAATCTTGGCCAGCCACGTAACAATCACAATTCGGCGTATTAACCGAACTAAATATACGTCACAACGGAACAAAAAGGAAGTTCAAACAGCAGCATACCTGTCGCCACTTACGAAGCTGCTTCAAACAAATTACACTATGAAATCAGAAGTGAAAGGCATAAGACAGTAAAGGTGAAGGCTCCTCCCCACCCACCACTCCCTCCAGCAAGATGAAGAAGAACGGACAGATAAAGTGTAATCGCAATCCGGAGATCGTAGGAACAAGATTATCAATTTAATTTCCTCAGAGTCACTCTGCCTGCAAGAAAGCTAAGTATTATTATTCTAACTATGGCGTGTGTGGCGTAATCGTAAGAGATTACTCAGGAATTGAACTCACACATACAGACAAACGCCAAGACGATCAATTATGAGGAGAGAGACAGTAAATATTCTTCGTATTTATTATATGCATATCATTTACACGGAGGACCCCATCATTTGTATGGTGTCATGCGGTGGTTCGTGATCTTAGTGTTTGCCGTAACCGTAGCCTGCAGGGTAGTGGGCCTTGCCTGCGTAGGTCACCACTGGGTGGTAACCGCTGCCGTCAGCCCAGTAGGACACCTTCTGCACACGACCGTCGGGAAGGTTGACCCAGTAGCCGCCGTTCACGCCTCCGTGACCGTTGCCTTTTTCGCTCTGACCGAAGTTAGTGTAGCCAGCACTGACGCCGTAGTCGTAAGCGTAGGGAGTGGGTCTCTGTGGACACAAGGACAGAGTGAGGAAAAGCTGAACCATGTGTTTCAAACTGCCACCAATGTTTGCATATAGGAAAAGTAACTATTACTTACAGCGTAGCCATATCCACCACCGTATCCACCACCGCCGTATCCTCCGCCTCCGTGTCCACCGCCGCCATGTCCACCGCCGCCATGTCCGCCACCAAAGCCGCCGCCGTGGCCGCCGGCACCGAAGAAGGTCACTCCGTGTCCGCCACCACCACCCAAGTTGATTCCACCGTGTCCGCCTCCATGTCCTCCTGGGAGGGCGAGGGCGGCCGAGGCCAGAAGACACACTGCA
The DNA here is from genome assembly GCA_029783475.1 of Metacarcinus magister. Taxonomy (NCBI): domain Eukaryota; kingdom Metazoa; phylum Arthropoda; class Malacostraca; order Decapoda; family Cancridae; genus Metacarcinus; species Metacarcinus magister. The sequence continues at coordinate 9,669,664 of JAPQNM010000018.1, forward strand.
AACACCTGCAGGGCAAGAAAGGGAAGAACAGCAGATTAAGACAATGGGCACCAGTGGGCAGTAAGCAGTGTGCACATTTTGCCTAAACTTTGCGTGTACACCGTGGCCACAGTGAGCCAAGGGTAGTGTGGCGGGCGTTGGCACTCACGGGTCTGATCATGGCTGGAGGTGCTGCGTCGGAGAGCGGGTCTACACTGTCTTCTGCTGGGTCCAACCACACTTTATAGCTCCAAGCTGCTCCACGCCGCGCCCCCTAAGGCTCAGTCATGACCAGCAGATTTCCCTCACCTGAGAAGAGCTCTTGTGGTGTTGATTTTTTTTACGATATTTCTTTTATTTTGTACTCGAATATATTGATTACTTACTCTCTGCAGCTTGTATTGTTGCACGTTGCCAAATTTGAGGAAAAGTATTTATTGAACCATCTCTTTTAACATGTTAACCTTCCTCCTTACACTCTTTCACTAAACAGGATGTAAACGTAACATATAAACCAGGTAGATGTTAAACACTCACTTTATGAACAGCAAGTAAAAGATGAGACAATGGTAACCACTTCAAGCTCAGCTATTATCAAGAATTTATGCAAAGTTTAATAGGTAATAGTTGATGCTAAATAACACCGATTATAATCGTTCCAACGATGTATGTTACGAACTGGCTGGCTGTTTACCTAAAATCACAGATATCTTCATTCAAAACCTCTCATTACTATGACTAAAAGCTTACATCTTGGAACTACATCAAGGATATAACTCATGGTCTGATGGTCCAATGTTTCAGCCTTGTATAGATGCCATTTAGCAGGAGAGGTAACGTTTTCTTATAACACAAGCACAAAACCGATGATAGGTTATTTTATTCCGTTATTAATCCAGATTCATATCCTCGCCCGCTAATTACCCGAAAAGGTGGCCAGGAAGCCAGCCAGGAAAGGTAATATTAAGAAGTTATATGTAGTCACCTCGAGAGTTTTCATTACACATTTCTACTTAGTGATCCATTTGATTGAAGACATAAAGCAAATGTTTCTTTCCTTGATATATTAATATTAAATAAAAGTAGTTGTTAACTAGAAAATTAACAGATAATGAATTACTAAAAGACGGTTATAATCATTAAACCTAAAAGTAATAATACAATTAGACATAAGTTTTCAGTTTTCCTTTGATATAAAGTCTCGAGTTGCATCAAGACTGGTTCTGAAAGTACAAACTTAAAGTTATTACTCTTTAAGTATCATCATGATAGCGATAGAGAGATTACATGTAACATTAAAGGATCAGTTTTAGTTTTGAGTTGCAGACGTGAGGTTGATTACTATAAGGATTTAGGTTATATTGCTTTATTTCACAATATATTCAACACAGATTTTTTTTTTATTATTATATGGAAGTATTTTGGTGTATTGTTTTTGAAAGTATTCCAACCTGTGCCTGTCCTTATGATTTCAGATTAATGATTAGAATTTTTATTAACTGGCAGCACGAGATATATCTTTTCAATTATTTCTAGTTTTATTTGCATCTACAATATGTCGCAATATTTGGTTATTACTCACTTTCTTAATCTTATTTATATTAGTCCCTAAACCAGTTGCAGAGACTGTTCTTAACGGCTGAAAGTCGGTGGGGAAGAAATTCTAACAGAACAGCGAGTAAGTCTGTTTCTCGCTCACGTCACCCTCCAGCTAAGAGTGTCTTGCAGCCTGAGAATAAAGTGTAGAGGCTGTTAGAGGTAGGACGCAAAGTAAACATCCTGGAGGGAACGTGCGCCGTGAAGGTGGCACAGTCAGTGTTCTGTAAAGAAGTAATACTTTGCCAGCTTTCAGTTTGTTATTAAGTGATGTAATAGGTGTTACAGGGAATGTTCCGCATGGTAACACTTTACAAATGTTTACATCGTTTTTTGTTCCTTGATGCTCTCTGCGGCAGATTACTCATCCATCTACTCACGAGGAAACGGAGCAACTGTTGCTTGTTTTAAGGAACTCATTAATCGATTGACCTAAGAAAGGCGTATCAACTTTCCTGTAGGAATGTTTGCCCAATTGAGTGGGTCACCAATGTGATAGTGTTATTCAGGTCGTAAGAATCAATTGTAAAAGTCAATATCAGGTTACAACCGTCACACGCAATTGGTAGAAGACAGGGTAAGAAATATTTTGTTAGTGTTCAGTTATGAACAACCGATATATACTTCAATCTAATTAATTTTTTGACAGTATACCTTACCACATATACCAGCAAACCTGAGTCAAGACAAGGTGAAGACAACATTTACATTATGCTGTCAGATGAGAGGGTAGCATGGCTGAGGGAGGAATGGGGTTACAACAAATAACACAGAGCTGGTCACCGTTACACTCTGTACACCTGTCCCTTCATCCCGCTAAAAACATGAGGCAGCACGAGGCAGTACAAGTAAAAGCATTGTACATAATCTTGGCCAGCCACGTAACAATCACAATTCCGCGGATTAACCGAACTAAATATACGTCACAAAGGAACACAAAGGAAGTTCAAACAGCAGCATACCTGTCGCCACTTACGAGGCTGCTTCAAACAAATTACACTATGAAATCTGAAGTGCAAGGCATAAGACAGTACAGGTGAAGGCTCCTCCCCACCCACCACTCCCTCCAGCAAGATGAAGAAGAACGGACAGATAAAGTGTAATCGCAATCCGGAGATCGTAGGAACAAGATTATCAATTTAATTTCCTCAGAGTTACTCTGCCTGCAAGAAAGCTAAGTATTATTATTCTAACTATGGCGTGTGTGGCGTAATCGTAAGAGATTACTCAGGAATTGAACTCACACATACAGACAAACGCCAAGACGATCAATTATGAGGAGAGAGACAGTAAATATTCTTCGTATTTATTATATGCATGTCATTTACACGGAGGACCCCATCATTTGTATGGTGTCATGCGGTGGTTCGTGATCTTAGTGTTTGCCGTAACCGTAGCCTGCAGGGTAGTGGGCCTTGCCTGCGTAGGTCACCACTGGGTGGTAACCGCTGCCGTCAGCCCAGTAGGACACCTTCTGCACACGACCGTCGGGAAGGTTGACCCAGTAGCCGCCGTTCACGCCTCCGTGGCCGTTGCCTTTTTCGCTCTGACCGAAGTTAGTGTAGCCAGCACTGACGCCGTAGTCGTAAGCGTAGGGAGTGGGTCTCTGTGGACACAAGGACAGAGTGAGGAAAAGCTGAACCATGTGTTTCAAACTGCCACCAATGTTTGCATATAGGAAAAGTAACTATTACTTACAGCGTAGCCATATCCACCACCGTATCCACCACCGCCGTATCCTCCGCCTCCGTGTCCTCCGCCTCCGTGTCCACCGCCGCCATGTCCGCCACCAAAGCCGCCGCCATGTCCGCCACCAAAGCCGCCGCCGTGGCCGCCGGCACCGAAGAAGGTAACTCCGTGTCCGCCACCACCACCCAAGTTGATTCCACCGTGTCCACCTCCATGTCCTCCTGGGAGGGCGAGGGCGGCCGAGGCCAGAAGACACACTGCAAACACCTGCAGGGCAAGAAAGGGAAGAACAGCAGATTAAGACAAGGGGCACCAGTGGGCAGTAAGCAGTGTGCACATTTTGCCTAAACTTTGCGTGTACACCGTGGCCACAGTGAGCCAAGGGTAGTGTGGCGGGCGTTGGCACTCACGGGTCTGATCATGGCTGGAGGTGCTGCGTCGGAGAGCGGGTCTACACTGTCTTCTGCTGGGTCCAACCACACTTTATAGCTCCGAGCTGCTCCACGCCGCGCCCCCTAAGGCTCAGTCATGACCAGCAGATTTCCCTCACCTGAGAAGAGCTCTTGTGGTGTTGATTTTTTTTGCCATATTTCTTTTATATTGTACTCGAATATATTGATTACTTACTCTCTGCAGCTTGTATTGTTGCACGTTGCCAAATTTGAGGAAAAGTATTTATTGAACCATCTCTTTTAACATGTTAACCTTCCTCCTTACACTCGTTCACTAAACAGGATGTAAACGTAACATATAAACCAGGTAGATGTTAAACACTCACTCTATGAACAGCAAGTAAAAGATGAGATAATGGTAACCACTTCAAGCTCAGCTATTATCAAGAATTTATGCAAAGTTTAATAGGTAATAGTTGATGCTAAATAACACCGATTATAATCGTTCCAACGATGTATGTTACGAACTGGCTGGCTGTTTACCTAAAATCACAGATATCTTCATTCAAAACCTCTCATTACTATGACTAAAAGCTTACATCTTGGAACTACATCAAGGATATAACTCATGGTCTGATGGTCCAATATTTCAGCCTTGTATAGATGCCATTTAGCAGGAGAGGTAACGTTTTCTTATAACACAAGCACAAAACCGATGATAGGTTTTTTTATTCCGTTATTAATCCAGATTCATATCCTCGCCCGCTAATTACCCGAAAAGGTGGCCAGGAAGCCAGCCAGGGAAGGTAATATTAAGAAGTTATATGTAGTCACCTCGAGAGTTTTCATTACACATTTCTACTTAGTGATCCATTTCATTGAAGACATAAAGCAAATGTTTCTTTCCTGGATAAATTAATATTAAATAAAAGTATTTGTTAACTAGAAAATTAACAGATAATGAATTACTAAAAGAAGGTTATAAGCATTAAACCTAAAAGTAATAATACAATTAGACAAAAGTTTTCAGTTTTCCTTTGATATAAAGTCTCGAGTTGCATCAAGACTGCTTCTGAAAGTACAAACTTCAAATTATTACTTTTTAAGCATCATCATGATAGCGATAGAGAGATTACATGTAACATTAAAGGATCAGTTTTAGTTTTGAGTTGCAGACGTGAGGTTGATTACTATAAGGATTTAAGTTATATTGCTTTATTTTACAATTTATTCAACCCATTTATATATATATATATATTTATATATATATATATATATATATATATATATATATATATATATATATGGAATTCTTTTGGTGTATTGTTTTTTAAAGTATTCCAACCTGTGCCTGTCCTTATGATTTCAGATTAATGACTAAAATTTTTACTAACTGGCAGCACAAGATATATTTTTTCAATTATTTCTAGTTTTATTTGCATCTTCAATATGTCGCAATATTTGGTTATTACTCACTTTCTTAATCTTATTTATATTAGTCCCTAAACCAGTTGCAGAGACTGTTCTTAACGGAGCAACTGTTGCTTGTTTTAAGGAACTCATTAATCGATTGACCTAAGAAAGGCGTATCAACTTTCCTGTAGGAATGTTTGCCCAATTGAGTGGGTCACCAATGTGATAGTGTTATTCAGGTCGTAAGAATCAATTGTAAAAGTCAATATCAGGTTACAACCGTCACACGCAATTGGTAGAAGACAGGGTAAGAAATATTTTGTTAGTGTTCAGTTATGAACAACCGATATATACTTCAATCTAATTAATTTTTTGACAGTATACCTTACCACATATACCAGCAAACCTGAGTCAAGACAAGGTGAAGACAACATTTACATTATGCTGTCAGATGAGAGGGTAGCATGGCTGAGGGAGGAATGGGGTTACAACAAATAACACAGAGCTGGTCACCGTTACACTCTGTACACCTGTCCCTTCATCCCGCTAAAAACATGAGGCAGCACGAGGCAGTACAAGTAAAAGCATTGTACATAATCTTGGCCAGCCACGTAACAATCACAATTCCGCGGATTAACCGAACTAAATATACGTCACAAAGGAACACAAAGGAAGTTCAAACAGCAGCATACCTGTCGCCATTTACGAGGCTGCTTCAAACAAATTACACTATGAAATCTGAAGTGCAAGGCATAAGACAGTACAGGTGAAGGCTCCTCCCCACCCACCACTCCCTCCAGCAAGATGAAGAAGAACGGACAGATAAAGTGTAATCACAATCCGGAGATCGTAGGAACAAGATTATCAATTTAATTTCCTCAGAGTCACTCTGCCTGCAAGAAAGCTAAGTATTATTATTCTAACTATGGCGTGTGTGGCGTAATCGTAAGAGATTCCTCAGGAATTGAACTCACACATACAGACAAACGCCAAGACGATCAATTATGAGGAGAGAGACAGTAAATATTCTTCGTATTTATTATATGCATGTCATTTACACGGAGGACCCCATCATTTGTATGGTGTCATGCGGTGGTTCGTGATCTTAGTGTTTGCCGTAACCGTAGCCTGCAGGGTAGTGGGCCTTGCCTGCGTAGGTCACCACTGGGTGGTAACCGCTGCCGTCAGCCCAGTAGGACACCTTCTGCACACGACCGTCGGGAAGGTTGACCCAGTAGCCGCCGTTCACGCCTCCGTGGCCGTTGCCTTTTTCGCTCTGACCGAAGTTAGTGTAGCCAGCACTGACGCCGTAGTCGTAAGCGTAGGGAGTGGGTCTCTGTGGACACAAGGACAGAGTGAGGGAAAGCTGAACCATGTGTTTCAAACTGCCACCAATGTTTGCATATAGGAAAAGTAACTATTACTTACAGCGTAGCCATATCCACCACCGTATCCACCACCGCCGTATCCTCCGCCTCCGTGTCCTCCGCCTCCGTGTCCACCGCCGCCATGTCCGCCACCAAAGCCGCCGCCATGTCCGCCACCAAAGCCGCCGCCGTGGCCGCCGGCACCGAAGAAGGTCACTCCGTGTCCGCCACCACCACCCAAGTTGATTCCACCGTGTCCGCCTCCATGTCCTCCTGGGAGGGCGAGGGCGGCCGAGGCCAGAAGACACACTGCAAACACCTGCAGGGCAAGAAAGGGAAGAACAGCAGATTAAGACAAGGGGCAACAGTGGGCAGTAAGCAGTGTGCACATTTTGCCTAAACTTTGCGTGTACACCGTGGCCACAGTGAGCCAAGGGTAGTGTGGCGGGCGTTGGCACTCACGGGGCTGATCATGGCTGGAGGTGCTGCGTCGGAGAGCGGGTCTACACTGTCTTCTGCTGGGTCCAACCACACTTTATAGCTCCGAGCTTCTCTGCGCGGCGCCCTCAAGGCTTTGTAGTGACGAGCAGGTTTTCGTGGCTTGGGAAGGGCCTGCCTGGTATTGAACTTTTCATCATTTTTGTCTTTCTAGAGAGGTTATTGTTTACTGTCTCCCACTGGCCATGTCGCGCGATAACCAACTGATGTAACGTTGATAAAGCTGTAATATTTTCATTGTTATATCAGTATCGTTCACATTTTCCACTAT
>JAPQNM010000018.1:9679368-9694368 GCA_029783475.1 Metacarcinus magister
TTGGTTTGGAAAATCACTATTTTTATAATAACAATGCCTCCAATACTGATAGAAAGCATTGTCATGATAAGCTAATAAGTCATAAACCTAAATACATAGCTATATATACTTTAAGTAAATTATATGTTGTTGGGTTTTTTTGCAGTAAAATGACAGAAAGGTTAATGGTAAAACAAAATTCAGAAAATTGCAGACTATTCATGTGCTCACAGAAAATCAGTAAATGTTGTCCCCGAAGTAGAGAAATTAAAGAAAATTCCACTACCATGTACAAGTTTCAAAATAGATTTAACCTCACCAGGAAACCACAATTCAAAATTCTCCCTAGTGAGACACCAAAGAAAAATTGAACTCAAAATGGTCAGCACCTCGACGCACACTTGAGACATGAATGCACGATTATCTCACCGCTGTCTCCCCCACAATGCCTCATCAACACCCTCACCACCTACCGATACAGCAAAGTCACCCCATTATTTGTGCAAGGTCATTATAGGCTGTAAGGTGAACAGTCAATCCGGGAGTATAAATTCTGGCTTTTGCTCCACCAAGAGACAGTCCCGACCCGCTCTCCGACGCAGCACCTCCAGCCATGATCAGCCCCGTGAGTGCCAACGCCCGCCACACTACCCTTGGCTCACTGTGGCCACGGTGTACACGCAAAGTTTAGGCAAAATGTGCACACTGCTTACTGCCAACTGTTGCCCCTTGTCTTAATCTGCTGTTCTTCCCTTTCTTACTCTGCAGGTGTTTGCAGTGTGTCTTCTGGCCTCGGCCGCCCTCGCCCTCCCAGGAGGACATGGAGGCGGACACGGTGGAATCAACTTGGGTGGTGGTGGCGGACACGGAGTGACCTTCTTCGGTGCCGGCGGCCACGGCGGCGGCTTTGGTGGCGGACATGGCGGCGGCTTTGGTGGCGGACATGGCGGCGGTGGACACGGAGGCGGAGGACACGGAGGCGGAGGATACGGCGGTGGTGGATACGGTGGTGGATATGGCTACGCTGTAAGTAATAGTTACTTTTCCTATATGCAAACATTGGTGGCAGTTTGAAACACATGGTTCAGCTTTTCCTCACTCTGTCCTTGTGTCCACAGAGACCCACTCCCTACGCTTACGACTACGGCGTCTCTGCTGGCTACACTAACTTCGGTCAGAGCGAAAAAGGCAACGGTCACGGAGGCGTGAACGGCGGCTACTGGGTCAACCTTCCCGACGGTCGTGTGCAGAAGGTGTCCTACAGGGCTGACTACAGTGGCTACCACCCAGTGGTGACCTACGCTGGCAAGGCCCACTACCCTGCACGTTACGGTTACGGCCACTGATGACAATGTATTTCTGTAGGTGCAGGTACCGCCCTGCTTATAAATGACTGTCAGAAAATAAACCTCTTATACTATATACATTTACTCTCTCTTGGAATGGTGTCCTTGGGTAGGCGAGCGGGTTGGTGGCTTGTATAACCACGCCCATCCACACACTGTACAACCACGCCCATCCACACACTGTATAACCACGCCCATTCACACACTGTACAACCACGCCCATTCCCACATTGTATAACCACACCCATTCACACACTGTACAACCACGCCCATTCACACACTATACAACCACGCCCATTTACGCCCATTCACGCACTAATACACATAAATACGGATCTTGATAAACATTCATACACATATTCAAACTTAAGTGTACACAAACACACTTACAAACACAATAAAAGAAAGAACCACACAGTCACACATGGTAACAACTCATTGGAATATAGTTACGTTGTTAAATTAATGGATTGGTTTCCGGTCGATTTTATTTTTTTTTTTCTGAATGCTTTGTGTGAGCAAGGATGAGGAAGGAGAGAAAGACTTTATGGCCCTTGTTTATTATTAGTATTGTTTCCATTTAGTTACTCGCTTTGGAAAATGTTGACTTTTTTCCAAGAAGCTATTACTATATCGTCCATTGTAATCGGTTTTTACGTTCACCTGAAATTAACACACACACACACACACACACACACACACACACACACACACACACACACACACACACACAGCTGAATGACTGAACAACCCTTCCCCACGTTAACGACCTCTTCATACCAATCTGGTGCTGGTTCATCGATGTATTTTGAACTATGTATGTCACTCTTTTCTATAATACATAATTCCAATTCGGTAATGTGGATCATCCTGCTTTGGGTATTGCATGGGCAGGTGTCGCTGGTCTTAGTGATAGTCGTGTACTCGTGAAGGTGTGACGGTGAAGGAGGATGAGTAGTCGAGACTAATACGGCGACGCTCCGAAGCTTGTCTCAGCCGATGTTTCGTGCAGCCTTGGGTCTCGTGGCTTGTAACATTCTGCTTCTGCACGTCGGCCGGGTAGGTAAGGTGTTGGAGGTGTTTTTATAAGTGTGTTGATTAATAACATACGTGTGTGTAGAGTCAAGGCATGAATTTATGGAAGGAGCTTCTACTACAGCTGAAGAATAACGTATTGCTGAGATTTATTGTTGTTTTTTTCACTAACAGCTAATTTCTGGCCCTGACCTGCAGCGAGGGAGGGCGAGGCAGCCAACGCCACGCTAACCATGGATCGGGAGGTGAACTACAACTTTCCCGGAGCAGTTTCAGCCTCACGGCAGAATGTGTAAGGCGACGCAGCTGTTTCCTGGAGGTGAGTGAGGTTGTTAATGGTACATGTTCTGTCATAGTGAAGTTTAAATTGGTAATATGATTGTTTTACGTATAAGGTAGTCATGGCGATCCCAAGTTTACTCGTTCACTGGTGTCAATGCTTCCCAGTTTTATCAACACTAGCCAATCACGAAGGCTCTTGATTTCACCTCTGAATATACTAGATCTCTGTAAAGTCATTAGTGTAAACTCGCCTCTACGGACGAGACCTTTCCTCTCCATGCCTTCCATCACCTGTTCTTCCCTAGTGTTCGCCTGGTGAGCGGTTATACTGCGAGTCCCACACGACTTAAATTTTGTTCGGATGTGTAGTTTAGATTATACATCTATTTATCAGAAGGTTCCTTGTGTACATTAGCCATCAAGAAATTTATTTCCGTAAATTAGGAAATTGTCGGATACCATAAAGAAATTTTCTTCATAAAACTTAGAATATAACTTCCGTGTCTGGTAAAGTTTAAATTAATGGCAGATCTTCTAACAGAACTTTCTTTTCATGCATGCCACAAAAAGACACGGCTTAAGCAAGGAGAATGCTGATGCGTGAATGTGTGTAAAGTATTATTACCTGAGCCCATAACCCGCCAATGACTTGATTATCTCTCACTTTGCAGATTTCCGGTGACGTCCTCGCAGGACAGGACAGCCTCTCTCCCGCCAACTTACCTGCATCAGCTGCATTGTTGTGTTCGAACAGTGTGAGTCAGACTCGTTGATAGGTAGTGTTGCCGGTTTATGAGCATCAGTGTTGTCAGAGTCCGAAGGACTCCCAAATATATTTATCTATTTATTTATTTTTTTTTATATAATTTAATCTTTGAAAAAGCTCCGCGTTTGTCTCCGGAGACTCTCGGAGGTATTTTTTGAGCAAAGGAAATAAATTTCATAAATTATTTACATTTTTTATTGTCATATTTGAGGGGGGGAGAGAAGATGCCTTGCATACTGGTCTGTGTCGTGAGATCGACGTTTGAAAGGTAAGCGGGTTTTCAGTGCATTCAAATGTTGTTCTTACCCGATATTACCAAGCTACCAGATAATATTGAGGAAAACATTTACCTTCAATAGGTGTAGTCTTACTGTAATTAATTTATTTTCATGATATGCAGCAACGAACACGATGGTAGGCTCAGTTTTCCTCCATATTATCTGGTAGCTTGGTAATATCGGGTAAAAACAACATTTGAATGCACTGAAAATCCGCTTACCTTTCAGACGTCGACATCTCGCGACACATGCTATACTGGGCCCTCCGAAATATACTGGCCTATGTAATTCCCACCCTGTCTAGAAAATTGGGATTACCGCCACTGTGTTGTTCTTGACCTGGTACTTCTAGGGACCCTTCAGCCACGCTCTCGTAGTCCCATAAGCGCGGCTGTCCTCCTTAGCCCACCACCATCACTGAAGAGAAGGTATATCATCAAGGCATCCTACCAGTTCTAACACATGGATCAGAAACCTGGAATATTACAAAACCTCTAGCATGAAAACCTCCAAGTGTCTAAAGGGATGGCATCATTGGTTAGGGACCAGACCAAAGTTGAAGACATCTTTACCACAATTAAAAGAAATGTATATAATAAACAGAAACTTTAATAAGATACCTATCTTATGTTACGTCAGCATCTCGTGAAGGTAATAATGACGTAATTAAACGGAAATACAATGACAAATTATGATGCAGAATAACAAAGAACCTTATTAATACTACGTTCTTGAAAGTCGTAATTAGCTGTATTATGCAACATGAAACAAAACAAACTAAAGCAAAAAGTAAGATAATTTTACCTCATAAAGTTCGATATAATTTACGATTCTTCTCTCAAACAATTTTCAGATGAATAAACAAAAATAAAAAACAATACTAATCCATTACTACTCCTATGCTTCTTAAATGAACGCACGCAAATCTAATCTGATAAACATTACTAAACCCAAGGTAAACATTACACCTTCATCTGCATTGCCACAACACCTGTACAACCAATTACTTCTCAACACCTTATAAACATTGCCACCTAAACACGCTGTAAATATAAACAAAATTATGAACTGACCTTCCCGAAGCAGCCTCCTCCTCCTCCTCCTCCTCTTTCTTCATTCTTCTGAGGTGTTAGTGGGTGTGTCGTGGCCTTGAGTGGGTGTATTGGTGTGTCTGAAGTATCCTGAAGGGGCAGAAGGAATCCTTTGATGCCCAGCTGCCAGGAAGGATCATGTCTTCTCCTCCTGAAAGGGTGTATATAAACTATCAACATCTTGCTGGATTAAGTATTCTGATTACTATAATATCAAACCTATTTCACCCTTGCTTGCCTAATAAGAATGATGGAAATAACCATTATTCAACTTTTCTGTGATGCTGGTCCTTTACGACAAAAAAAACATGGAGATTACCAACTCTAAATCATCACAATATAATTAAATTAGTTTTATGTTAAAATGATATGGTATTAATTCACAACATAACAGCTACTCTGTTAATTAATCCTTGATCTGGTTTGTGTGTAATATTCCTGAGCAGACAAGATGTAGCCTGAGACTGGAAACTATTTTACTTTGTGGGAAAAAGAATCTATAAATTCATGATTTTGGAACGAAAACTTTGGTAAATCTGCATAACTACTTCTCGGACGATATCGATATAGTCGTACATACTATACATAGTGTACTCAACACATCTGTGAAGATTGCAGGCGGTGCTCGTCATTATTTACCTGATAAAGCATCTTTGAATTTATGTTAGGTTAAGTTAGATTAGTTATATTATGGTTAGGTTATGGTTAGGTTATAGTTAGGTTATGGTGAGGTTATATAAGCTTTTTATATTTTTTTGCCCAAAAGTTAAGCATTTCCCCCTAGATATTTTTTTCCGGATTGCCGTATAAATCCTATATCGGCTTACAATGACGAGCACTGCCTCAAACCTTCACAAATGTGTTGAGTACACTATGTATAGTATGTAGGACTTCATATTTATATTGATATCGTCTGAACAGTAGTTATGCAGATTTACCAAAACCACTATCATTTAGAGTATCCACTACTACTACTACTATATACTACCTGGTGGAGGCATGTCTTGGCACGGCGCCCCTGCACCACCAGCTTGCCGGGCACGAAAACATGGATGCCGTTTCTCTTCAAACATCCAAACGTGATCTGATGGTGATAACATAACGCTGTCTGTTTCTCGCCATTCATGTATACAACTTAATGTGTGTGTGCGTGTGCGTGTGCGTGTGCGTGTGTGTGTGATTAATCTCAAATGACCGAATGATACTTGCCTCATTACTATATTTTCCTTCTTTTCACACATTAAATAAAGAAACAACATATAATAACGACACCACAACCTTCTCCTGTTTATCTGCATTAATACAAACACATAACAGTCACTGATACTTAGCTAGAGTTGTTTATATAAGGGTTCCAGCAACAGACGGACGGACCCGCTCCCCACCACAGTCAGGCAAACACTGCTGGGAAACACACAAACAGCTGATGCCATTATCCTACATCTGGCAACTCCTCCTCCTCCTCGTTACCCTTGTTTGGTCGTTATCGCTAATTCTCTTAATTTTTTTCTTTTACGGATGAACATATAGGATGTAAAAGGATGAAATAATATGTTTGTATTAAAAAGTACACTTAGGTCTTATTTCAGTCTCATATTACCATATCTTGCAGCCTTGTGTGTGGAGGGGGGGGGGTGAGGGAGAGAGAGAGAGAGAGAGAGAGAGAGAGAGAGAGAGAGAGAGAGAGAGAGAGAGAGAGAGAGAGAGAGAGAGAGAGAGAGAGAGAGAGAGAGAGAGAGAGAGAGAGAGAGAGAACCATAACTTACAACTTTCACACGTTAAGAAACAAATACAATAGTTTCATTTTGATAATCTTTATTAATTCCACAATTTTTTTTTAAGTTTTGCGTAATGAATATACCCATCCATCCATCCATCCATCCATCCATCCATCCATCCATATGATCTCTTTAGACTACACATGTAATACCAACGTAATGGTCGCCTCGATCTCCTTACAATCCCTTCGCAGTACTCTTCAAACAGTAGCTGGTTACTGTTAAATCAGCATCAGTCTCACCAAGGAGCAGCTCGTCTCTCTTTCTCTTCGGTGGTGCGACACAAGTCCTGTTGGTAAAGAGAACAAATTACTAAGTGATATGTTCAATAAAATAAAGTAGCAAGGCTCCAGGTCCCCCTCACCGCTGTGAGTATTAGCCCCTCAAGGGGGGGGTGTCACATTTGCCATATGCTCATTGTCGCCTGGTTTTGCATCATACTATTAGTTAGAAAAGATTAATTAACATCTGTAATAAAAGGGAATATTAATCAGCACCTGTAATAATGACAAGATTAATTTGTACCCGTAATCGAAGGGTGAAGATTAAATTGTACCCGTAATCGAAGGGTGAAGATTAAATTGTACCCGTAATCGAAGGGTGAAGATTAAATTGTACCTGTAATCGAAGGGTGAAGATTAAATTGTACCTGTAATCGAAGGGTGAAGATTAAATTGTACCTGTAATCGAAGGGTGATGATTAATTTGTACCTGTAATCGAAGGGTGAAGATTAAATTGTACCTGTAATCGAAGGGTTTAATTAATTTGTACCCGTAATCGAAGGGTGTAGATTAAATTGTACCTGTAAAATAAGGCGAAGGGTTAATCAGCAGCTGTAAGATAATGCGTAGGATTAATTAGTACCTGTAAGGTAAATTGAAGGTTAATAATGAAGTAATACAAACTTCCTTTCCTCACCTTTTAACAATGGTTGTCCTCTCATGGATGTCCACTTCATTACAAAGGTGCCACTCTTGTTTCCTTCTTTTACTTTCTTCTCCAGCTTGTGTCTTGTCTTGTCTTGCTTTAGGTCATTACTTCAGTAGAAAACATCACTCACTTCTTCCTCGTAAGTCTTAATCATCTTCAAAGCAACTCCCACACAATCCTGCGAAACAAAACACAAAGTCAGCACAATACACCATAAACCAAAGTATATATAAAAAAAACTTTCCCCGTTGTATCGCCTTGTATAGAGTCACCATAATACTTACTCAAATAATTGCACCACTCCATCGGTAGCTCCTCTCAGTCTCGTCGCCGCCGCTGTTATGGTACACTATCAAGGGCAGGCATTGCTGTGGAATAATCTATAGAATGAGTGTGTACCTGTAAGGGAAGGAGGGTTAGCAGTGTACCTGTAAGAGAAGGAAGGTTAGCAGTGTACCTGTAAGGGAAGAAAGGTTAGTAGCGTAACATCCTATCGCCCTAACACCTAGGAAACATTAGCTGCATTTACTGTGTTCGAAGAGGTGCTCCAGCGCTGTCCCTCTTCCCGTGATGCGCTGTATAGGGGTACTTACCTGAAAACAAGAAAATACATAATTAATAAACAGTCATTTATGGTTCTAATCATCAAATAATGTTAATTTCAAAAGTACTTCATCCCGATTATAATATATTTCATCCCTTCACCCCTTAAGCCAGACGCCAAACCCTTGAGTTGTATAGTTAACTAGGCTAGCAAACCAAACAGCCTGGCAGCCATTAATATGATAATAATAATGCTGAACACAAATTAAATACCACCGTCTACTTACCAATACGATGAGCAGGGTGAGCGGAGGGGAGAACCGGTGTCTTCATTCGGTATAGCCACGCACACACGCACACACGCACACTCCCGCCGCACACTCCCGCCGCACACCGAGCCAAAGCACCTAGTGAGTGTCTGCCTATACTGGCCTACCATCCTTGCCTTGGCTTGTCTCCTAATCCTTACTTGATGTTCTGACTAACACATTCATGCCTCATACACACACGTCTCTCGTCATCCCAGTACAAGATCAGGTTATGTTTATGTGTTTTTGTTAAGGAGCAATGTGTTTAAAGTGATTGATAACGTGGTAATTATGAGAAACGAAGGTTGTATGCAGTGATCATAGTCTTTCGAACAAGTGCAACTTCATGTGGTCGGTCAGCTTTTACATCCGGTTCCCCCCTACTGCCAATGCTTCC
This sequence comes from Metacarcinus magister, assembly GCA_029783475.1. NCBI lineage: Eukaryota > Metazoa > Arthropoda > Malacostraca > Decapoda > Cancridae > Metacarcinus > Metacarcinus magister. Next base: position 9,688,103 of record JAPQNM010000018.1, read on the forward strand.
TCCCATCCTCCCCGGGGCTCACTCTAACCCGGATGCAAACTACCGAACCGAACCACCGAGCCAGGGAGTCGATCGTTCCCTTGTTGAAACATTTGGTATATGTCTTCTAAATCACGGCAGCTTCCCAAATGCTTCTTATGCATACTCATGTCGTATTCATATTCTAAAAATGAAAGCCGATGTCACCAAGAAGCAGCAGGTGAACATCAGGATACGTGGGAAGGTGACGAGGGAGTAAAGGCCGAGTGTCGAGTCAGTAGCTTCGAACATGAATTAGCGCGGCGGGACCAGCCAGTTGCCAGTGTTCAGCGGCGCCGGGTTGTCTCCGAATATTACCGTAAAAAAAGAATGATTATATATATATATATATATATATATATATATATATATATATATATATACATATATTTTTTTACTTCACTTGAGCCTGTCATTTAACGGATTGGTAAGTATGTGTAGTGTAGTTGAACCTATCGATGCAAGTAGATTAGGAGTAAAAAAATAAGTATCAGGCAAAGTTCTATACATAATGTCAGCTGAACTCTTTTCTTCTGACACCATTGAGCAAGCTTAAGCGAATGTACTATGGGTAAAAAAAAGTATCGATGCACTATGTGTGGGAAACATTATGACTACAGAACGAAGGAAACGGAAACATAGTGAGACAAAGTAGTTGACCGAATTTTTACGGTATTCATCGGATAGAAATACGTTATCCTCCCGCCTACCGTTCAGGTGCCGCATCCGAGGTAGAAAGACGAGGACCACAGGTGAACCTTATACTCTGCTTGCAGATCGGTATTTTCAAATAATTTTTTTCCTGAGACAAATGCCACCAAATGCAACAAGAATCGATTGACTGTGGGAGAAAAACGAGGGACGCAGGAATTATTTGCGAATGAAAACGAAACGACACTTCTATTTTTTTAACTCATGATTTTCCTGTTCCCGCTTGTTGTTGTGTTTTGCACGCGTCGCTCGGGGGAGCCTGCCGTAGAAAGTATGAAAAAGAAAGTAAATTGCTGTAAGTTTTGGATGCACAGTATGTATATAGTTTAACCCATTCAGTGCTTGCGGCACACCGTATGTGCCATCAGCGTCTCCCTCTCCTGTGTTTGCGGCACGACGTCTGTGCCAAGATCTTTATATCATTCCCATGCATATACATATGATGTATAGGCCAGTGTAACAACTTTTATCATTATTTACAAATTTCTATTGTCTTATGTATCAGAATTACCGTTCTTATGAGTATTTATGTGATATTCAATAGATAACTTTACGGTACAATAACTGCGGTTTGGCAACACCACCGGCAGCAATATATAACCGTCGCTCCGTCGGCCGTCAGCGACGGGCTCTTCTAGCTAGCATTAGATATTGGATATTGAAAATATTGGAAATATTGGAAATATCATTGCAGCATCTGATACACCTAATTAAACTGTACAACTGTCATTATGAATATTTGTTTTATGACTAATAATTACGCAGTAAAATGAAACTTAATATTTATATAAAAACATGACTTTCCTCCTCATTTTCCCGAAAGCTATTAGAGATATTGGAAATATCATTGCAACATCTGATAGACCTAATTAAACTCTACAACTGTCATTATGAATATTTGTTCTATGACTAATAATTACGCAGTAAAATGAAACTTAATATATATATATATATATATATATATATATATATATATATATATATATATATATAAACATGACTTTCCACCTCATTTTCCCGAAAGCTATTAAAGATATTGGAAATATCATTGCAGCATCTGATACACCTAATTAAACTGTACAACTGTCATTATTAATATTTGTTCTATGACTAATAATTACGCAGTAAAATGAAACTTAATATTTATATAAAAACATGAATTTCCTCCTCATTTTCTCGAAAGCTATTAGAGATATTGGAAATATCATTGCAGCATCTTATAGACCTAGTTAAACTGTAAAACTGAAATTATGAATATTTGTTCTATGACTAATAATTATGCAGTAAAATGAAACTTAATTTTTATATAAAAACATGACTTTCTTCCTCATTTTCCCGAAAGCTATTAGAGATATTGGAAATATCATTGCAGCATCTGATAGACCTAATTAAACTGTACAACTGTCATTATGAATATTTGTTCTATGACTAATAATTACGCAGTAAAATGAAACTGAATATATATATATAAACATGACTTTCCACCTCATTTTCCCGAAAGCTATTAGAGATATTGGAAATATCATTGCAGCATCTGATACACCTAATTAACTGTAAAACTGATACTATGAATATTTGTTCTATGACTAATAATTACGCAGTAAAATTAAACTTAATATTTATTTAAAAACATGACTTTCCTCCTCATTTTCTCGAAAGCTATTAGAGATATTGGAAATATCATTGCAGCATCTGATACACCTAATTAAACTGTACAACTGATATTATGAATATTTCTTCTATGGCTAATAATTACGCAGTAAAATGTAACTTAATATTTATATAAAAACATGACTTTCCTCCTCATTTTCTCGAAAGCTATTAGAGATATTGGAAATATCATTGCAGCATCTGATACACCTAATTAAACTGTACAACTCTCATTATGAATATTTGTTCTATGACTAATAATTACGCAGTAAAATGATACTTAATTTTTATATAAAAACATGACTTTCCTCCTCATTTTCTCGAAAGCTATTAGAGATATTTCAAATATTATTGCAGCATCTGATAAACCTAATTAAAATCTACTACTGTCATTATGAATATTTTCACTAGTACTAATAAATACTGAATTTTACTTTTTTTTAAATTACTTTCTTCCTCGTTTTCACGAAAGCTATTAGAGATATTGGAAATATCATTGCATCATCTGATACACCTAATTCAACTCTACAACTGATATTATGAATATTTGTTCTATGACTAATAATTACGCAGTAAAATAAAACCGTATTTTTATATAAAAACATGACTTTCCTCGTCATTTTCTTGAAAGCTATTAGAGATATTGGAAATATAATTGCAGCATCTGATAGCCCTAATTAAACTGTACAACTGATATTATGAATATTTGTTTTATGACTAATAATTACGCAGTAAAATGAAACTTAATATATATTTAAAAGCATGAATTTCCTCCTCATTTTCCCGAAAGCTATTAGAGATATTGGAAATATCATTGCAGCATCTGATACACCTAATTAAACTGTACAACTGTCATTATGAATATTTGTTCTATGACTAACAATTGCGCAGTAAAATTAAACTTAATATTTATTTAAAAACATGAATTTCCTGCTCATTTTCCCGAAAGCTATTAGAGATATTGGAAATATCATTACACCATCTGATACACCTAATTAAACTGTACAACGCTCATTATGAATATTTGTTCTATGACTAATACTTACTCAGTAAAATGAAACTTAATATTTTTATATAAACATAACTTTTCTTCTCATTTCCTCGAAAGCTATTACAGATATTGGAAATATCATTGCAGCATCTGATACACCTAATTAAACTGTACAACTGTCATTATTAATATTTGTTCTATGACTAATAATTACGCAGTAAAATTAAACTTAATATTTATATAAAAACATGAATTTCCTCCTCATTTTCTCGAAACCTATTAGAGATATTGGAAATATCATTGCAGCATCTGATAGACCTAATTAAACTGTAAAACTGAAATTATGAATATTTGTTCTATGACTAATAATTACGCAGTAAAATGAAACTTAATATTTATATAAAAACATGACTTTCCTCCTCATTTTCCCGAAAGCTATTAGAGATATTGGAAATATCATTGCAGCATCTGATAGACCTAATTAAATTGTACAACTGTCATTATGAATATTTGTTCTATGACTAATAATTACGCAGTAAAATGAAACTTAATATATATATATAAACATGACTTTCCACCTCATTTTCCCGAAAGCTATTAGAGATATTGGAAATATCATTGCAGCATCTGATACACCTAATTAACTGTAAAACTGATACTATGAATATTTGTTCTATGACTAATAATTACGCAGTAAAATTAAACTTAATATTTATTTAAAAACATGACTTTCCTCCTCATTTTCTCGAAAGCTATTAGAGATATTGGAAATATCATTGCAGCATCTGATACACCTAATTAAACTGTACAACTGATATTATGAATATTTCTTCTATGGCTAATAATTACGCAGTAAAATGAAACTTAATATTTATATAAAAACATGACTTTCCTCCTCATTTTCTCGAAAGCTATTAGAGATATTGAAAATATCATTGCAGCATCTGATACACCTAATTAAACTGTACAACTCTCATTATGAATATTTGTTCTATGACTAATAATTAAGCATTAAAATGAAACTTAATTTTTATATAAAAACATGACTTTCCTCCTCATTTTCTCGAAAGCTATAAGAGATATTTCAAATATTATTGCAGCATCTGATAAACCTAATTAAAATCTACTACTGTCATTATGAATATTTTCACTAGTACTAATAAATACTGAGTTTTACTTTTTTTTAAATTACTTTCTTCCTCGTTTTCACGAAAGCTATTAGAGATATTGGAAATATCATTGCATCATCTGATACACCTAATTCAACTGTACAACTGATATTATGAATATTTGTTCTATGACTAATAATTACGCAGTAAAATAAAACCGTATTTTTATATAAAAACATGACTTTCCTCGTCATTTTCTTGAAAGCTATTAGAGATATTGGAAATATAATTGCAGCATCTGATAGCCCTAATTAAACTGTACAACTGATATTATGAATATTTGTTCTATGACTAATAATTACGCAGTAAAATGAAACTTAATATTTATTTAAAAACATGAATTTCCTCCTCATTTTCTCGAAAGCTATTAGAGATATTGGAAATATCATTGCAGCATCTGATACACCTAAATAAACTGTACAACTGATATTATGAATACTTTTTCTATGACTAATAATTACGCAGTAAAATGAAACTTAATATATATTTAAAAACATGAATTTTCTCCTCATTTTCCCGAAAGCTATTAAAGATATTGGAAATATCATTGCAGCATCTGATACACCTAATTAAACTGTACAACTGTCATTATGAATATTTGTTCTATGACTAACAATTACGCAGTAAAATTAAACTTAATATATTATTTAAAAACATGAATTTCCTCCTCATTTTCCCGAAAGCTATTAGAGATATTGGAAATATCATTACAGCATCTGATACACCTAATTAAACTGTACAACGCTCATTATGAATATTTGTTCTATGACTAATAATTACTCAGTAAAATGAAACTTTATATTTTTATATAAACATAACTTTTCTCCTCATTTCCTCGAAAGCTATTACAGATATTGGAAATATCATTACAGCATCTGATACACCTAATTAAACTGTACAACTGTCATTATTAATATTTGTTCTATGACTAATAATTACGCAGTAAAATTAAACTTAATATTTATATAAAAACATGAATTTCCTCCTCATTTTCTCGAAACCTATTAGAGATATTGGAAATATCATTGCAGCATCTGATACACCTAATTAAACTGTAAAACTGAAATTATGAATATTTGTTCTATGACTAATAATTACGCAGTAAAATGAAACTTAATATTTATTTAAAAACATGACTTTCCTCCTCATTTTCCCGAAAGCTATTAGAGATATTGGAAATATCATTGCAGCATCTGATAGACCTAATTAAATTGTACAACTGTCATTATGAATATTTGTTCTATGACTAATAATTACGCAGTAAAATGAAACTTAATATATATATATAAACATGACTTTCCACCTCATTTTCCCGAAAGCTATTAGAGATAATGGAAATATCATTGCAGCATCTGATACACCTAATTAACTGTAAAACTGATACTATGAATATTTGTTCTATGACTAATAATTACGCAGTAAAATTAAACTTAATATTTATTTAAGAACATGACTTTCCTCCTCATTTTCTCGAAAGCTATTAGAGATATTGGAAATATCATTGCAGCATCTGATACACCTAATTAAACTGTACAACTGATATTATGAATATTTGTTCTATGGCTAATAATTACGCAGTAAAATGAAACTTAATATTTATATAAAAACATGACTTTCCTCCTCATTTTCTCGAAAGCTATTAGAGATATTGGAAATATCATTGCAGCATCTGATACACCTAATTAAACTGTACAACTCTCATTATGAATATTTGTTCTATGACTAAT
>JAPQNM010000018.1:9701868-9709368 GCA_029783475.1 Metacarcinus magister
GATGAGTAAGAGGAAAAAGAGGAAACCTGGCGCCCCATACCTCTGACAGGCGGTGAAACGAAGATGAGAATTATTCCGTCCATGGAACTGCGAGTGGACGGTGAAGTCGAAGGCATTTACGGGAGGGAAGTCCAGCTGGTGATCCAAGTCAACACCGTAGCTATAGTCAAGCTGGACGAGCGCCTGCCCCGACCCATGCCCCACCACGCTGATGTGCCCGTAGATGTTGTTCAGCTGCACACAGGAGGAAAACGAACTGCTGATTAGTAAAGTTATAACAGAAACACCACCTTCCTAACTAATTCAGAGCTTTAAACGCGGGGTTGTTCATCTGATTTTAAAGATAAATAAAAAAAAAATGCTTAATGTGGCAGACAACACCAAGAAAAGGAAAATAGTCAACACTCTAACTCCTCCCGCTTACATCGAAGGATCGGAGCTCTGCCAGGTTATTGGCGTTGTCGATTTTGACGTTCACTGTGAAGTTGGGGTCTGATGAATGCTCGATGGTGACCCGCATGTCCGTCACGTCTCTGAGGCGCGCACGGTAAGAGTACTCGACCAGCGCCTCCATCGCCACCACGCTATCCTGGGGAAGCCAAGGAGGGCAGTGAGACGTGGAAGGAGACATCAAGAAAAGAGAGGCTGGGAAGTGTATTCAAGGGCAGTGGGAATAAATCAATGAATACAAGATGAAAGGTGAGAGAAGTAAAGAAGAGGAAAGAAGAAGAAGGAATTCATCAGAAGTGTTAAGATAATGGTAATAAATAAGACAGAATTGTGTTGGACAATAGGCAAGAACGAAGACAGTTGGAATGAGTGTGCTGTGATACCCTATAGGCATAAGTGTACCTCAACCTGTGATTCCGCGGGTACATGCGACATCTTTTTAAGGATGACAATGCTACCCTCGTATAAAGTGCTCCACAGAAAGTCATACTCCAAGTCAGAGTGAACCACCACCACCTCCACCACCACACCCTCATTACGTACCAGGGTAGAGATGAGGCCGCCGTCCAGCTCCCGCATGACGGCCAAGAAGCGCACGATGTTCTCCTGCACGATGTTGATGCCGTCGCGCGCCAAGTATACGAGAAGGGCGTAGGAGGTGGTCTCGACGGCGTGCGCATCCCACTTCTGGTCGTCTTTCGGCAGCATAAACGGCCTCTGACTGTCCTCGTAGACCATGTTGTTGAAGAAGATGGGCTCGCGAGACCAGTAGATCTTGTTACCTGAAGCAAGTTGACTTAGTGAGGACGGGGAAGGAAGGCAAGGCAATGTTAAACTTAGGGAAGGTTGAGGTAGGCTGGTGAAAGCATAAGGAGACTGGAGAGAAGGTTTAGGTCTAAAAATGACTCGGCGGAAGAAGGGAAAGAAGAACAGAAAAGAAAACAAGGACGTAGGATACACAAAAAGAGCAATGGAAGATAATGAAGAAGGTATTACAGACGAACATTTTTCTTCTTCTTCCTCCTCCTTGCATCCCCTTACCGTGTTCCCTCTTCATGTTGTGGAGGCGACTGAAGGCCTTCTCCTTCTTCCCGGAGTCTGCCTTTGTGAGTGCCCACGCCACCAGAGCCAGTTCGTAGGGGTCATTGAGCCTCCCCAACTCCCGCTCCAAGTAGCTGACGGGGTAAGACGGGGAGGTTAGGTATAATATAACCAGAGGGAATATGCATTAAAGTTTTTTATCCATTCAATCACTGTATTCACCCCCCCTATATCTCTTCCTAACTTTTCCCTCCTCACTCCCTCCTCCACCCATCCTTCCTTTCCTTTTATCTTTCTCAACTTTTCTTTAACCCTCTTTGTCTTTGGCTCTTCCTCCTTTCCTTTCCCAATTCCTACCCTGTCCCTCACTTAATGGCGTTGGCCTTGGCGATATTGAGTCGCGCGCGGTTGTTCCCCTGCACTGAGGGCATCACTGAGACCAGCGTCAGCACCATCTGCGCCGTCAGAGGAATGCTGCCCTTCTTGTAATTGTTTCTGGAGAACGGCTGCGGGAGAGGAGAGGAAAAAGGGGGATGAGAGGAGACAAGGGTGTGTAAAGCTGGAAAAAGGTAATAGGAAGAGAGATAACTTTGGGGAAGAAGAAGAGATGAACAGAAGATACGAAAACATGAAGAGGAAGGATAAACGAAAATTCTGGTGAGTAAGATGTTAAGGAACATCGTGAACACTGGAGACGGTGTTGTTGGTGATGCTATATTTCTAGGAGTAGTTTTGAAGTAGGTGGGAAGTTGGGGTCTCACCGGTGGGTTGGTTTTGGAGTCGAGTGGGTGAGTGTAGTTGAGGGTCTCGATGAAGGCACCGCTGGAGGTCTGGTACTGGAGCAGCCACGCCGTCGCTTCGTCCACCACCGAAGGATCAATGTAGATTAAGTTTTCCCAGTCCTGCAGGCACACACATACACCTTGAGTTCACCTGTACCTGTAAACCTGATTAGAGCAATTATACTCATACTAACTACAACTACTCTTATTCGTCTCACTTTCCCTACTATATTTTCTCCTCTTTGTTTTTCCTTCTGGTCTATCTTGAGAGTCTGTCAGTGTAAAATGATCAATAAGTATTATTTTATACGTGTTCTTGTGACGTCTACGTTCAGGGTGTGTTCCCCTCCGCTTGGTGAGAAAAACGCGCTGAAAACTAGTTGGCAATAAGTGACCAGCTGCAAGGCTAAAGTTCTTCTCCCTCAACAGTATTACCCTTGCATTCTGTCTGCTTTTTCTTTAATGAACAAGAGCTACTCCAGCGCCTCTCTTCTTCCCCAACCTGCTCGCCGCACCACCACTGCATCCTCACCTGGAAGTTGGCAAGCCACAGTGTCCGCAAGATGTAAGCAGTGAGCCAAACGCTGGGCTCCGAGTCGGGCCACATCCTGAAGGCACCGTTTACGTCCTGGTAGCGTGAGATGGCGGCGTACTCCACGTTCACTGCCGTCAGGACCTGGAGGAGGAAAGGAACACAGATGGCTATTGAAGGGGGAGTATTTGTGGGATAGGAAATAAAGAAATGTTCGAGCATTTCACTAATATGGGCTGAATGCTTTTAAAAAATAAACACACAAACACACACATACCTGATAGGTCAGCGTGGGCTGGAGCTGGTTGGTGAGGCGCAGGTAATGCAGCGTCCACAGGTTGGCGGCGAAATTGTAGGCTGCCGTCTCAGCACCCATCATCTCCAAGCCAAGGAGGGAGGCGCTGTTCACGGGCACCTCGGGGAAGGCAGGCCCCACCACGTCCCCTGTACACACACACACAAGGTCAGCAATGGTGCACTCATACACACACACACACACACACACACACACACACACACACACACACACACACACACACACACACACACACACACACACACACACACATGCAAACAAACGCACACACTCACCATGTACTATACCATGTGTTCCACGCAAACGCCCTGGCAAACAAAGTATTGCTGCTGCAGCCAGACATAACGTGTGTAAGTAGCACTGGACCTGTACTTCGAGTACGATCATGGTTCTCAAATAAAATTATGAGTGGTATTTCCTTAGATTGATTAATATTTCAGAAAGCTCCCTATTTATCAAACATTTTTTGGCACATTTTTTCAAATAAAAAAAAAAATTAAAGGTAACAAACAAATGTACATTAACTCAGAACAGTTCATGGGAGTGCGTCGTTTTTGTGTAGGGGGTCGCGGGTGTGTCTAGTTTATACCTAACCTAACCTTACCTAACCTAACCAAACCTAACCAAGCCAAACCAAACCAAACCTTGGTCGTTTTTTAGTAAGAGTCGGGGGGCTGTGTAGCTTACACCTGCTTATGAACGGCGAGCTGATGTAATAAGGTAATAGAGTATTATATTAACCATCATGTGCTATCAATATTCATACTCAATTACATATTCAATGTTGCAAGTGAGAAGTGACGACGGGAGTGCAGATCAAGATGCATTCAAATAAATTCGAAAATTGGCTTCGCATCCACATAAATAATGTTGTAAACCATTAATTAAAAGAATGTTAAGCCCACACAGTATCCACCATTAACGTTGTTTAGCATAATATCGTCATAAGTTCTTCGATTCATCCAAAGAGAACCAGACAATGGGTAATAAAGCATTGTAAGTGAACCAAGACTTGAAACCATGAGTTGTAAACCACTTGACCAGTTCCTTCTCGTCTCCAGCTGGTTTATAACAACCTCTTCATCTCCCTCTTCCTCTGTGGTGTCCATGAGAATCTAACCTTCATGTAATTGTTATTCATACGTGTGAAAACTATAATAATATAACAATACTTGCGTGGACATTTATCACGGTCAATCATGTCCAAAGTGAACACACAATTCCTGCAGCTTTAATGTGTTTGTGTGATTACCTATATAGTGCCCAGGTACCCATCAACCAGAAAGAGGTGGAGATGTAATTAATTTTCTTTCTTATTCTTCACAGTGTACGTCAGAATATTTCCGTTTACTGTCTCAATGTGAATGGTTCCATTAGCACGACTTAAGAGAGAAGGAGCGTACTGTACCTGTGATGGAGACGTGACCGGCAGGCGTATCGTAGATGTAGCGTCGGTCCAGCGAGTAAGGGATCTCCGGCACCTCGTCCAACTGAATGTCCATGAACTCATACACTAGCGCACGGTTCTTAAGGTCAAGCAGGATGGAGGTGTGTTTGCCGATGGACACGCCCTGAGGAATGAACAGGAATGAAAGGAGAATAATGAAGAGGAGGAGTAAGTTAAGTAAGAAACAATGGGCTCAGGTAACAGAAGAACGGGGAACAGAATGATGTCAAGTGAGGTTAAGTCACATTTATCTTTATTCGACTTCACTTACTCTCTTTACTTTCTTCTCCTTTCTCCACACTCTCTTTCCCCATCTTTTGTCTCAATTTTCCCCTTTCCCTCCTTCTTTCATCAGTTGTCTGTTCCCCGTTCCCCCCCTCCCTTTCCTCTCCCCTCCGCGGGCCTCACCTCGGGGATCACGTCAATGACCAAGCTGTCGGAGTCCTTCTGCATCATGGTGGAGCCGATCACCTCCACCTCCACGCTGCCTTTGCGGGTGAACACGATGGGGATGTGCACGTCACGAGACTCCCCGGCGCCCAACTGCACGGGACAAAAGATAATGGAGTGAAGGGATGAAGGACGGACGGACGGACGGACGAACTCACTCTCTCTCTCTCTCTCTCTCTCTCTCTCTCTCTCTCTCTGCCCTCCCCCCCCTCCCACACACACACAAAACACTCACCCACACAATGTGCTGTCGCTCCCCCGCGGCAGTGCGAGGCTTGTAAGAAGTGACTACGCCGTTTTCTTCCACCAGGACGGAGCGGTAGTCTGAGGACTCTGGGAGGGTCACCAGCACACCCACCTTGCTGCTGTGGAAGTTGAACACGCACGCCCGCAGCCCCACCTGTTCCCACTGGCGGGCTACGGTGGGACCCTCCAAGGTGATCATGAACGGCCCCGCGGAGTCAAACTGATAAAGGATAAACATGGGTAAAGGTTGTGTTGTGTGTAGGCAGGTCTTGTAAGGTGAGATAGAAGGTTTTGTTTATTTATTTTCATGGAAGTTTTTTTTTCTGTCCTTCAATAGTAATAGCATTGTAATATCTCTTCATTCTCCCGCGAGTAACACACACACACACACACACACACACACACACACACACACACACACACACACACACACACCCTGTATCTTCTCCTGTAGCAAACCAAGACCTAGCTCCTTCCCAACAGAGAACATCGACACGACCCACGTCTGCGGCCGCTTGGGAATGGGAAACACCTGGATCTCAGCACCGAAGCTCCGCACATCCATCCACGCCCAGTCACCATGGATAGGATCGTAGAAGCGGTTCAGGCGACTCAAGCGATATAAACGGAAGCTCCTCAAAGGGTCAACATCGATGGGACCTGAATGGGAGGGAGACGAGAGGATGGGTTACATTGTGTGTTTAAAGCAGCATTGAGAGTGGAAAATAACTCAAAACAGAGAAGAACTAAATTAAAAGAAGAAAATTTGTAGAACCAACAGCAGCAACAGTAACAGGAAGAGAAGGAAGAAGAGATAGAGGACGAGTAGTAAGCCAGCGAGGTGAGAGTAGGGCAGGAGGTGTTGGGGTGGTTGTAATAGCGGTCAGTACTCACACCCTGCCTCGTCGGAGTGATCGGAGCAGGAAAATTCTCCATCACAACGTTCTTCCAAGGTATAGCAGCCGCCCGTCAGACATTTGAGCTTATCATCGGGACAGTCTGGTGATTCTGTTAGGAAGGGAAGACGAAAAGGTGTTAGTATCGGTGGTGGTTGAAATTATTATCCTTATTGCTATTGTCATTCATTATTATTACTGCTTGTATGGTTAATATTACTGTTATCATTATCATTGTTATCATTATCATTACTACTATCACTACAACCACTACTGCTACTACTACTACTACTACTGCAACTATCATTCCTTCTTTAGCTCACCTGACGCGTGGTGTGGGTGGTAGAAGAGGTCAGCGTCAGTCAGCACTATGAGGTCAGTGAAGTTGAAGGTGGTGGGTGAGTCCGGGCCAGCCAGGGAGGTGGCGAAGAAGCTCACCCACGCCCCTGCCCCGTCGCGTGACCTTGAAAGAGTCAGAGATACTATATAAAGGGTTAGACGTGAAAAATTCTTACTCTGTTTTCTCGGTATATTTTCTTTTGTGTGTGTGTGTGTGTGTTTACTTTCTCTCTGTATCACTATCCTCTTTCTAAACACACACACACACACACACACACCTGGTTGAGGCCCGTCGCAGGTGAGGTGCTGTGGTGTTGGAGCGTCGCATGGCCACCACGTCCTGTAGTCGGTCCAGTCTCATCATCTCGGTTAAGATGCGTGCGGGGTCCAGCTCGTGTCCGGCGTCCATCAAGTGCGTCTCTTCCCACATGGACGAGATACCAAAGAAGGCGCCGCTCTCCCCAAGCATCTTCATCTCCACGCTGCCGCCAGAGTGGTCCTTGTGCTCGTTCCACCTGATGCCAACCTGGAGGAAGATGAGGTGTTAGATAAAAGCCTGATCTGAGACGCGGAAGAATCTTTACCTACGCCTGTGTATCTCTACCTTATCTTATTTGCATTATTTTCCATTCACTACCTTGTCTCCTGATTTATGAAAGGTGTCACGGCAATAACCTAAACATTTCCCTTTTACTACATTCAACACGTGCTTCCTCATTGTCTTCCAGTGCCTTCCTCTCTTACCTCGTGGCGTCCCAAGGGATTGACGGGAACAGCAAGGGCGTGGGACACAATCTGGCCATCCTGCGTCACCGTCCACACTAAGATGCGTGCTGCGGGTGCCATCTCAGCGGAGGCAGGCAACGAGAAGGTGGTGATGGTGGGCGGAGTCAAGTCACCCACAGGTTCCCGTCCACTGTATACAAGCACACTCCCAGACATGACCTGGTGAGGGTGAAGGAAGATGTGTGAGTGACTGGCATATAAAGATTTTAAGGTAG
>JAPQNM010000018.1:9711868-9719368 GCA_029783475.1 Metacarcinus magister
ACACACACACACACAACACACACACACACACACACACACACACACACACACACACACACACACACACACACACACACACACACACACACACACACACACACACACACACACACACACACACACACACACACACACACACACACACACCACACACACACACACACACACACACACACACACACACACACACACACACACACACACACACCACACACACACACACACACACACACACACACACACACACACACACACACACCACACACACACACACACACACACACACACACACACACACACACACACACACACACACACACACACCACACACACACACACACACACACACACACACACACACACACACACACACACACACACCACACACACACACACACACACACACACACACACACACACACACACACACACCACACACACACACACACACACACACACACACACACACCACACACACACACACACACACACACACACACACACACACACACACACCACACACACACACACACACACACACACACACACACACACACACACACCACACACACACACACACACACACACACACACACCACACACACACACACACACACACACACACACACACACACACACACACACACACACACACACACACACACACACACACACACACACACACACACACACACACACACCACACACACACACACACACACACACACACACACACACACACCACACACACACACACACACACACACACACACACACACACACACACACACACACACACACACCACACACACACACACACACACACACACACACACACACACACACACACACACACACACACACACACACACACACACACCACACACACACACACACACACACACACACACACACACACACACACACACACACACACCACACACACACACACACACACACACCACACACACACACACACACACACACACACACACACACACACACACACACACACACACACACACACACACACACACACACACACACCACACACACACACACACACACACACACACACACACACACACACACACACACCACACACACACACACACACACACACACACACACACACACACACACACACCACACACACACACACACACACACACACACACACACACACACACACACACACACACACCACACACACACACACACACACACACACACACACACACACACACACACACACACACACACACACACACACACACACACACACACACACACACACACACACACACACCACACACACACACACACACACACACACACCACACACACACACACACACACACACACACACACACACACACACACACACACACACACACACACACCACACACACACACACACACACACACACACACACACACACACACACACCACACACACACACACACACACACACACACACACACACACACACACACACACACACACACACCACACACACACACACACACACACACACACACACACACACACACACACACACACACACACACACACACACACACACACCACACACACACACACACACACACACACACACACACACACACACACCACACACACACACACACACACACACACACACACACACACACACACACACACACACACACACACACACACACACACACACACACACACACACCACACACACACACACACACACACACACACACACACACACACACACACACACACACACACACACACACACACACACACCACACACACACACACACACACACACACACACACACACACACACACACACACACACACACACACACACACACACACACACACACACACACACACACACACCACACACACACACACACACACACACACACACACACACACACACACACACACACACACACACACACACACACACACACACACACACCACACACACACACACACACACACACACACACACACACACACACACACACACACACACACACACACACACACACACACACACACACACACACACACACACACACACACACACACACACACACACACACACACACACACACACACACAAACAAGTTGGTTTTGTTGCTTCAAGTATAATCCACATTGTAAAAATTTACATAATTACTATTATAAAAATTTGAAGGACCTAGGGAGCTGCACACATGTATACATATCTTGAATTTATTTTGCTTCTGATTCAGATCAATAATAATGCGTAGGACTCTGGTTCTGGTGCATATTACACATATAAATGCTTCGTGATGTCATGCTTGCCTGCTCAGCCTAATCGCTACACTTACCTGTTGTCCCACACATCCTACACCTCCATCAACACTGTAACGTGCAGACTCACCGTCCCATTACTCTAGCATTCCTACGTGTATTTACCTGGAAAAATTGACAATGCCCTTTTTCCTCACCCACGCCTTGGTTCCCTTACCTGTACGGTGACGGGCATGCCGGGGTGGAAGATGAGTGGCTGGTCCCCAAGGAAGACTACCTTTGCCTCATCCTCCACCAGCCGGGCCAACGCCCATCCCTTCTGCACTTGCCAACCAAAGGAGTCTCCCGCGGCCGCCCACACGCGCACTATGGACCCTCGTAGGTTTGTGGAGTCCTTCATCTTGTCCTTCACCTTGTCGAGGGACAGCGCGAACGGGTGGTAGCCTCGGAACTGTACCGGAGGAGTGCGATTATTAGACTTTGTATTTAAAAGTAAGGATCGGCAAAGAAATATTGGAACCAAATCAAAATAAAAAGTTATTGTTTTTTCCTTTACTTACATATTACGGTAATAACATCTTATAAATCAGAAGGATTAACAAGATTTTTATATAGACAAAATTTTAAAGGAGGTTGTCACAGGTACACTCACGCCCTCGATAAACTCTTGGTGGATGTCTGTGAAGTTGTCAGGCAGGTCCTGGTGCGGGGCGTGAGGCTGGTAACGGCCCGGTGGTGCAAATTGAAGCTTGATGGTCAGGTTGCCAAACACGTCCCTCCAGTTGGTCATGTTGGCCACCACCACGCCCTCCACCACCTCGGAGGATGTCTTGATGGTTTGAGACATCCGCACGAACACCTGTGGAGGGTGGGGGGGGGGAGGGGGAATTATTGAGGTGGGGGTAGAGAAAGGAGTGAAAAGGTGATTAAATGAAGAGATGAAGTATGAAATTTCCAGTTGAGATTTTTAGTAAAGTACAACCCAAGAATGTTCAATGTATAAGAGGGGAACAGTTGAGTATTACTGAATAAAAGGAGATAGTTGTCTGGAAGATTAAGTCGAGTAAACAGGTAAAGGAATTTAGTTTATGAGGCCTCAGATATCACAATATTTGACTTGCCACATTCAGAAATTACAGAATGATCATAAATTATGCATTCTTTGTTGTCTCTTTGTGAATTGTTTTATTCTTGCAGAGTTGTTTGTCTGAGAAAGACAGGTTATATTCATTAGCATAATAATGGATAAGACAAAAATAGTTCAACGAACATCATTTATGAATTATAGAAAGAGAATGAGGGATAGGACAGACTCCTGTTGAAAACCAATGGTAATCAATACACTTAGGAGAAGAAATACAACAATAAAACTACAAAGGAAACTTGAGATGAAGATACAGATAAATGGATAAAAAGTGTAGGAGTAAGTTTGGAAATTAAGGATTTATGCTTGCATGAAGAGAGAGAAAATTTAGAAACAAAGAGTAATAGATAGGAGAATTAATGAATAGAATGATAAGGAAAAGGGTAGAAAAGGTGTAGTTGAGGAATGAAAGTGAAGACGATCAATGAAGTCGCCAGAATTGTAAGATAAATGGACTTAGTGAAGCCTTTCCGTTAAATGAAGGACTGTCTGAGTGCTTCTTTGCCCGGAGGTTGAGTTCTCTTAATCTATAGGGAGGACTAAGGGAGACCAAAATTATGGAGCACTGAAACCCATTCCCAAAATTGCCGCCGCCCTAGACGGTGTAAGGACAAGGGCATACATAAAGGAGGACTGGCTGAAGGATGCGAGAGTCAGGCAGGTAGAGGGAGGATGGCAGGGATATAGGAGCGGTGATTACGTAAAGTATAGAATGTGGAGTACACGGGAAGGAGTGATGAAGAAAGGAATGCAAGAGGACATGATGATAAATGGTTGAGATACAACAACATAGGGAGGATCGAAGACGTAGAATACATAAGTGAGTGGTTATGTAAGGGAAGAAAGGTACGTGAGGTAGGTGGGTTGGAACTAATTGAAGGTAACAGGTGGACGGGGATGCGTGTTAGGCATGCAGGTGAGGGTGCCAGGTGAAGCAGCTGAATGGATGGAAGGCATAAGTACCTAAACTGCTGCCTTGCGCATTATGTATCAGAATCAGAAACTAAGAGATGGATGAGAGTTGACACGAGTGGACAGATGAGGATGGTATGCAAAGAGCTTCCATATGTATACACACACACACACACACACACACACACATATGACTCACCTCAAACCTTGGCCTGAAGTAATGTTCCACTTGTATGATCTTGTCTTCTGTTTGTGTCCTGGCCTGGACCCTCAACGTCCAGGCTCCCACCAAGGGGTACTCAGGCAGCTCGAAGTTCAAGTTAATCACTCCTGCAGCATCAAAAACGTATGTCAGCAAATGGCTTCCCGCACGCAACACAGGTGAGTTTTACTGATATGCAATGGGGAATATTTGTATCCTGTGACGTGATTGATGTCTCTCATATTTTTCCTTTTGCAATAACAGAATACATAGGAGGCAAAATAAAAACCTTTTACATGGAGCAGCTTTGAGAAAACAGTAAAAATGTATTATAATAATCAACATGTTAGTTTAGTTTTTGTCGTGTTCTCAAAGTTTTGTATGCATCACTTACATTAAAGTATTTACATTTTTCCCCAAGTTAAATTATCAAGAAGTGAATGCATGCATAAATAAAAAGTAAAAAATATAGAATGCAGAATAAAGATTAGAGTCAGTAGGAAATCTTGTTTAGCTGAGCAAGTATTAATAAAGTTCAGAGAATCAGTAATATTGTGGCAGAGTGTAATATATTCAAGACGTTTAGTTAATTAAAGGTGGGGAATGATGCTTCCTCTTTGTGTGCAATTGTTGTGGTGAGTGGAGCTGCCACTACATTCCACCATCAAAGGCGCATCCCACACAAGGGCAGACGAGACCCCTGGAAAATATCAGTATGTGGGAAGGAGAGAAAAACTGACGGAAGTAATACATAACAACTAGTTACATTAAAGTCATTTTAACAAAAGGTGAGATTTTCAGTAAATCTCAAAAATGTTCAATGTAGAGAAAAGTTTATTTAATTGTTAACTAAGAATAAGGGAACACTTGTTTAGTACGTTGTGCCTAGTTATGTGAAGGATAAATACTTCTGAGGCATTATAAAACATTAAGTTCTTCCTCTCCCATTAAAGGTATAACAGTATCATGAGTTATGTTTGTTTGTTGAAAGAGTCGTTAGTAACATCAAATGACATTGAAACACTAAGTCATCAGTATGAATGGACAGGAGACTGAGTAGGAGACAGAAGGTCATTTATGAATAACATATAGAGCGTAGGTATAAAAATAGAACTTCACTACGGACATGTTTGGAAAAACGACCGTTAACATCGTTGACCAGAAAAGAAACGTGTGATGAAAATAAAGAGAAAGGAATAGAATACCTAATACCTCAAGCTTAGAAGGGCAGCCTACAAACTAAATATTTACACCACAGTGCATAACATAGGAAGCACAGATAACAGCAAGCTTGTTGGCCTGAAGTAAGGTTACACGTTCGAAATATCTACGACTATACCAAAAGTTTCACCAAAGTCATTTATAGAGTATAGTCAAAATCAAGTTAGTAAAATATAATCAGCAGTAGACTTCTCTGTATGGAATCAACAACAGTCATCTTAGAGCAACACCAATGCCTGTGTTTGCTGTTTTACACTTGAAACATGATAGCTTTGCATTTTAATCTTGGTGGGTTTTTTTTTTTTTTTTTTTAGTAATTGGACAAACACTATATCAAAACAAAGATTAATTCATTGAAGAGTAACGAGTATTTGTTTTTCTTTTTAAAAAAGCAGAGTAAGACAATTTAACAAGCATACTCATGTTCAAGTTCTAAACTACAAACTTTAACGACTAAATGGCCAACAAAGTTACTTCAGGTCTGTGGACAGATAAATTAATTTTGCTACAATATTATTATGTTATTGAAAAATTACGATGGTGTTGCGAAGGTGGAAAGAAATTGAGGAAGCTAATCAACAATCAACAAGTTCAGAGGAGCATTAACAATTAAAAGACCAATACTTGCATCTGCAAGCAACCTTATGTATTTAGTCCCTGCTTTATTATTTGGATCACACACACACGCACGCGCACGCACACCCACCCACCCACCCACCCACCCACCCACCCACACACACACACACACACATTAAACAGCATGTCTCATGGGGGCTCAAAAAGTCCGTTACCGCGAAGCAGAATATTAAATATATATATATATATATATATATATATATATATATATATATATATATATATATATATATATATAACACGATAGCAGGAAAGATGGCTTAGAAAAGATATGTTACAATGCACCACACGTTCAAATGCTTACATGCGTCAACACTAACATATATTGAGACACTAGACAAATGAGGTACTTAACGTGCAAGATATGGAGTATGTTACGAAGAAAGACCTGAATTCAAAATAGCAAAGTTAACAATGAAAGGTATTAGTTTTCTTCTTTGCACATACTATTATAAAATACGTAAATAGTGACTTGGGACTTCAACATTTCTTAAATCAACGAAGTGTTTTGTTGATATTAACAAAATATACTAAATGAGGAGAGGAGAAGGAAAGGGATGAAGATGAGAGAGATGTATAGGATGAGGAGGAGAGAGAAAGAGGAGGAGGAAGACGTTCATAAGACTGAGAAGGACGTACCGTGGCCTGTCTGCATGGAGGGCCACCGACGCATTGTACGGCCGCGAGGATCCTGAGGAGAAGAACACATCAAGGTTATAACGATATGGCACAAAGAAACAATTGCATATATAAACATAAAATTAGCTTTTGCATTGATAATTAAAAAATTGTTGCGGAGGAGCTGACTCAACCCTACAGCAAGATTAGGAAGCAAAGGGTACAAAGGAAGAACAGACATCAACAGACAGTCCTACTTGATAGAAAACTGGTACTGAAGGGTGTCTGGCCTGGCAAAGGTGTTGGGTGGCATGAAGCCCTAAGATAATACACCATTTCAAGAAGTCTCGTCATACCAGCATCACTAAGTACAACACCGTCACATCTCAAGTCCATTCCCTTCTTTGTTACTGAGCTTTAAAGAGGCTTGGATACCTGAGAAAGTATACGTAAGCAGCATGACAAGGTGCTGCTGGAGCA
>JAPQNM010000018.1:9729368-9731868 GCA_029783475.1 Metacarcinus magister
ATAGTAACACAATTGAATCTTTTAAGAAGAAAAAAACTAATAACCAATTAGCATCAGTTCACCAAATCGAGTATTTCATTCCTTCGGCTTTTTTTCTATTCTTTGGTAGAAATAGCTATAGATTACTCTTGTTTTTCTCACTTTTTATACAAATTCCATGATAATTTGTCCATATTACGTGGTATCACTTTCTCCTCCGGCTAGCTTCGGCTGGAGGGAGGGGTGAGTGGGGAGGAGCTTTCCACTTTGCTGTTTTTGTCTCTATCAAGTAGATATTATAGTAGTAGTGTAGCCACACGGACAACCTCGTTAGGTCCAGTAGGACTGTTATTGTCTGTTCTTCCTATGTACTCCTTTGTACTCCTGCTCCTCCTCCTCCCTTCGAATAGTTTTTTAGGCCCTATATCTACATATTTATTTTTTATCCTTCACAATTAAGCTGTGCACACGCTTCACACCACCACCACCACCACCACCACCACCACCACCACCACCACCACCACCACCACCACCACTACAACACCAATGGTTTCACCTCTTCCATACACACACACATACAAACACCTGAGCATCATCACGTCTACACTACTTTGCCAAAGACGTCATCACTCTCTAGCAATCAACCTAACATTCACCACACCAACACAACAGTACCCTGTAACCTGCAAGAACCCTCTGTACTATCACCGCCGCCAGTCAGCCTTCTCCCCTGCATTCCCCTCACCATCCTCAGCATCGCCTCTTAAGTAACAGTAATACCATGCACGGAAGGAATTGAGGACATTATAAGTCTTGAAGTCAAATGGACTCAGATACACGTAGACAGACACACATAGACAGAAAGACAGAGAGATAGATGCACACGCACCGACACACAAACGCACACAAATACAAATACACTTACACACACACACACACACACACACACACACACACACACACACACACACACACACACACACACACACACACACACACACACACACACACACACACACACATACACACACACACACACACACACACACACACACACACACACACACACACACACACACACACACACACACACACACACACACACACACACACACAGACACAGACACAGACACAGACACAGACACAGACACAGACACAGACACAGACACAGACACAGACACACACACACACACACACACACACACACACACACACACACACACACACACACACACACACACACACACATACACAAACACATACACACTTGGTTGTTTTTATATAGATTGTAATTTTGTGGTGTGTTTTTCGTGATGTTCCTGTGATGACTTTGATGTGATGTGGTGGTTATAACGGTAGTGGTGGTGGCAGGTGGTGTGGTAGAGGTAGTGTGATGATGTTATATTTGCAGTGGTGATGGTAGTGGTTATGGTAGTGGTGGTGGTGGTGATTTCCCATGACCAAATATTTTTTTTTTATCAAGAAAATAAAAAAGTAAATGATGATAATGACATACTATTCGAAGTAAGATGCAGCTTACCTACATCTTGCCTGTAATGAAAAAAATATATATATATACCATAAATATCTAAGTCATTCCAGTGATTTAAAGAGAAAAATGGTAGGTAAGTTGCTTAGATTTTTTATAATCTTCTGGCACACCTGTGGGAGTATGTATTCTTGTTGAGGAAATATGTAGAACTCCTATTACTAATTATTTTCCTACTAACAAATACTACTACATCTACCGTCACCAACACCAACCAGTATTAATAATAAGAAAAACAGTACACTTTAGTTCATTTTTGGTCATAAACGTGTCAGATTCACAGTTATCTATCACCGTTACCACTCATCATTCCCATCTTCTTCATCACCCGTCATCACCTAACACCATCCACATCACAAAAAGATGGATTCACGAATTCCTTAAAATATAACTTTGGAACCAAATATTGATCTTAACAAATAGAATAAGATAGAATAGATAGAATAAGAAAAATAATTAATAATGGATGAGTAACACGTGAACACAACAAAATTATTACAACAGTACAAAGAATACCATGAGTAAGACAACAGAGGTACGGTAAACAGAAGAAACAGTAGTGAAGATCAACAGAAGGAACAGTAGTGAAGATCAACAGAAGGAACAGTAGTGAAGGTCAACAGAGGAGTAAACAGTCAACTCACCAACACATACACGTCCACAGGGTCATCGTAAGGCTTGAGGTCACGGGTCAGCAGGATGGCACGGAAGTACACTGCGAGGGAGAAATGGAACACTTTATTGTAACCATATGAATTGTACTTGAATTTTACTTGTTTCCAACGGTGTCTGTTAATATTTTTTTGTGTGTTTTTTTGTTTTTTATATGCTACATGTACGATTAACTTTATTGTGTATGCTAGAATGAATGCCCAGGAGAAGGAAGGATAGAAGGAGGACAGGGAAACGCCGAGGATGAGTGAAGGAAAAAAAAAGAAAACCAAAGACAATGGCGAAAGAAAAGCAGGAAAT
>JAPQNM010000018.1:9734368-9742339 GCA_029783475.1 Metacarcinus magister
GCCTACCACAACCTTCTCTCTCTCCCTCATATATCAAAACAGGAGAGCATGGCAAAAAAAAAAAAGCTTACGTAAGATTATACTTCATAATAACTTGAGTTCCCACGTGATAGATAAATGAGGTACTATACTATAACACTAAATATACAGTAAATTATCATAGCGAATAAAAAACACCTGACATAGAGAGAGAGAGAGAGAGAGAGAGAGAGAGAGAGAGAGAGAGAGAGAGAGAGAGAGAGAGAGAGAGAATAAAAGAGAAGGTGCGGCGTGAACTATTTCCGTTGATGCTGCTAACAACGACAATGGCTGCACTCACTTGATAAACATTAAATTACTCAACTCGTCACGTCTCATTACTCACTTCCGGCAATCATGTCACATTACAGTGCCGACACACACGTCATGCTTACGGAATGCATAAACATGTGCAGGCTGGAAGAGCAAGCACCGTGTGAAGCTGTGATGGAGCCAATACCATGATAACCTTGTATTGATGCTTTGAGGAAATGTTTCAACTGACTAAAAAAAGCTTCGTAATAAACTTCAATTTTTTGTTTGCACATTGTAACGCAGATATATATATATATTTTTTTTTACCATTAGCTACACTCAGTATTTGATGATGTGGTGATTGTTGAGTTGCTAATGTAAATCCATGTTGCTTTTTTTCAATTTTTTTAGCTTAAGGCATTGAGTATTGAGCTTACTGCGTGATATTATGTCTTTTTCATGATGTTGCAATTTGATGGTTCAGGCTAACTTGAGCTGATAGACAGAGATAGATAGATAGATAGATAGATAGATAGATAGATAGATAGATAGATAGATAGATAGCAAGAGAGATAAAACCAAATACGCAAATAACAGTGTGTGTGTGTGTGTGTGTGTGTGGTGTGGTGTGTGTGTGTGTGGTGTGTGTGTGTGTGTGTGTGTGTGGTGTGTGTGGTGTGTGTGTGTGTGTGTGTGTGTGTGTGTGTGTGTGTGTGTGTGTGTGTGTGTGTGTGTGTGTTGCAATTATGCGTGCACATGTGCTTGCCAACTCTCTCAATGGGAAGATTACAAAATTGCAGGAACAGGAAGGCAACAGCAGGAACAGATTGAAGGACGCGACAGAGGAAGGATGCCGGAGGGAAGCACAGAAAAAGAGAAGAACGGAAGAACGGAAGGAGGAGAGGGAGGAGAGGATGATAGGACGTAAACTAGGGGAAGGAATGAATGGAGGGAAGGAGGGAGGGAGGGTGGAATGACAGGAGGGAGGAGAGGGAGGAGTAAAGGGCGGGATGTAAGATAGTGAAGGGTGGAGGAACTAAATGGAAGGGAGGGATGTAGGGAGGGAAGGGTGTAGCCTCAATAACATTCCCTGTGGCCGGAAGAGAGCAATGAGGTGACTACAAGCCCCATTTATTGCCCCACATCCACGTCCAACCTCACCTTACCTGTCGTGACCCTTCATAGTGACCCTCCATCAAGCATTACAGGTCTCATCATCATCATCAGCAGCAGTATTATTTTTACACTACTGCTACCTCAAGAGAACAAGGACGAGGAAGACAGACAAGAGTGACGACGGGAACGAGGACGAGGAGAAAAGGGAAGATAAGGACAAAATGGAGGACGAGAAGACACATGGAAAGAATAGACAACAGAAAGACTACCGCCAATTACAGTTACCTTATGATTTATACAAGTTAATATTCTTTACCGTACTAGTGAGAGGGAATGACAAGAGAACGGAAAGAAGGAAGCAAGTTTTACTCTTTCATCATAGAATCGAATCCTGAGTTATGGTTTAATCACATGAGACTTCCCTGCAATCTCTCCACTAATTCCATGTTCTTCTGGTAAATTTGGAGCAGGTAAGTAGCTTGTATTCAAGGAGAGATCACAACAATGGACTAGGCAGTAGTGAGTAATTTCTGGCGTCCTCATTTCTCAAAGGTACCTTCCACGCAACCCACCATTGCCTTCACTTTTCCCCCGCACCAGAGTAGCATCACTTAAAGGATATTACGTATGTATTGCCGCTTATGATGACGCTAATACACTGTAATTACCTATTAATCAATTATATACTCATACTTTTATATATTGCTCGTGTTTTTACCGCCGAGTGGCCAAAGATTACCCACATGCTGCCATAATACTATCCTCGACTGCAAAGTTATATGCACGAGGAGCTTCCACGGGCAGCATGAGCCTCTCAATAAGATACGAGGCGTGCCCTAATAACGGGTGGAGGCCAACCATCTAACGCTTCCATTAAGCCTACCAGCGCCACAGGTTAAGGATATAAGAAAAGAAAAAAGAAAATAAGATAAGTAAATAAATAAAAGGACATCTACCACATGAAGGAGCAAAGACAAGATGGATGGTCTTCCTCCGACCATTGTTTCATGCGACACAGAAGGACAGGAGCAGAAGGAAGGGAAGGAGGAGGAGAAAGGAAGATGATGACGATCAGTAATTCTCATTGTGTAGAATCATAATATATATCCGCTTCCTCATTTGTATGGAGGAGGAAAAGGAGAGGAAGGGAGAGGAGGCTAGATTGAGAGAGAGAGAGAGAGAGAGAGAGAGAGAGAGAGAGAGAGAGAGAGAGAGAGAGAGAGAGAGAGAGAGAGAGAGAGAGAGAGAGAGAGAGAGAGAGAGAGAGCAATGACCTAGGTGATGTTATATACCGTGTCACCTAGCAGCCTAACACCAAACATCATATTTAGTCACACTTAACGTGGCCAGCCTACCAAGATTTCAGACTCACCGTTACACACGAAAAGAAATGCTCGATTCCCAGTATTGTAAAGCGTTCGATCATCTTCAATATAACGATAACTTTGAGAGAAAGCAGAAAGGAAACGAGCCAATCTCTCTTCTTTTGTTGGAGTATTTCAATGGCATGAGAATATTTATACAGCATTGTGCACGATAATACAAGTGAAACGAAATTCAGTACGGGTGGTAATACAACACTTTTATATTTATACTTTTTTAGGGGAAGAAGAACGATTTATAGCACCTGGCACTATGTTTATGTAACTTTATCTTGCTTCTACATTGCATTGTTGCGAAGATTTCAGGTTCTTGGTGACGGAAACAATGCAATAGCCTACCGTTCTTGTTATTGTTGTTGTTATTGTTGTTGTTGTTGTTGTTGTTTTGTATGTGGGTGTG
Source organism: Metacarcinus magister (assembly GCA_029783475.1). Lineage (NCBI taxonomy): Eukaryota > Metazoa > Arthropoda > Malacostraca > Decapoda > Cancridae > Metacarcinus > Metacarcinus magister. Next base: position 9,737,540 of record JAPQNM010000018.1, read on the forward strand.
TGTGCGTGGGCGATGCAAGGAACACTAACATTGCTTTCGCCACACCTCCTACATATAACAATAAGGCTTTTGTTATGCATTGTTGCGCACTCAGGTCTTCTTGGAAATCAAGTCTCATGTTTCATCTCGTTGCAATTACCTAGCTTGAGAGATGAAGGTTGTTGGCGCAATTACCAAATAGAAAGTGAAAAGACGAGTCCCACATAGATACAACAGCGAGAGAGAGAGAGAGAGAGAGAGAGAGAGAGAGAGAGAGAGAGAGAGAGAGAGAGAGAGAGAGAGAGAGAGAGAGAGAGAGAGAGAGAGGAGAGAGAGGAGAGAGAAATGGGCGGGGCGGGATTGGGGATATATTACGACAGGTGATATATAATTACCTGAACATCTGTACGAGTTAGCTCTGCAGTGAAGGGTGGAGAGGAACGGTGAAGGTAAGGAAGGGTAGAAGGGTGGAGAAAAGGGAGGAAGATAGAGAGGGAGGGAGGGAGGGAGGTGTAAGGGATGGGAGGAGCATTGAAAATTGTAGATAGGCTGTGGTTGGGATTCCCTTCTATCTCTCTCTCTCTTTCTCTCTTTCTCTCTCTCTCTCTCTCTCTCTCTCTCTCTCTCTCTCTCTCTCTCTCTCTCTCTCTCTCTCTCTCTCTCTCTCTCTCTCTCTCTTTCTCTTCCCTTCTCTTTGTGCTGTGTTAGTGAAATGATAACCTTGTTTTCTGTAATGAACGTCGTTATGATTATGTTTGTAATGCGGTCACTTGTATCTTGTGACTTTCTCTGTAATTTTTGCCATCATTATTATCGTGTTATTATCATTATTATAACCCAGGAATATAGATAGATCATTATTATCATCAGTATTACTATTATTATTATCATTATTATCATTATCATTAGTATTTAGTATGCCATAAATCGGTTTGTAAGAGCTATCTCTAGGAAGGTAATGGATGGCGATCACGAGGCCAGCACGTGATCCTGCAGACCGTGGGTAAGTAAATACACACACACGCACACACACACACACACACACACACACACACACGCACACACACACGCACACACACCACGTATTCTTTTCCCTAAACACAGGTAGATAATTGCCAAGGCTTACCTGGTCTCGTACAGATCCACAAAAGATAAAAATAAATAAATAAATAAAAAAAAACCCTCCCTTGTACTGATTTGGGGAGCACATCACCGCACGGCACGGCACGAAAAGGAAGGGAAGGGAAGGGAAGGGAAGGAAAGGGAAGGGAAGGGAAGGGAAGGGAAGGGAAGGGAAGGGAAGGGGAATATAGGAAGGGAAGGGATAAGGATAAGAAAGGATTGGAAGACATTTCAGGAGAAGAAAACGAAAAGAAAGAGAAGGGAAAGAAAAGGGTAGGAAGGAAAGTGAAGTGAAAGGACAACAAGGGAAGGGAAGGAAATGGAAGGGATAAAAAGGGTAAGAAAAGGAAGAAAGAGCAAAGAAGAAATATATAAAATAGTATGTGACATGAACAGAGCTTAACAGGAAGCACTGCCACATAATAAACAATAATAAGAAATAGAAAAAGCACAATGAAGGAAAACACGAGAAAAGAGAAAGAAAAAAAATTCAACAACTGCAAACAAAATAAAGAGATAACTAGCAGGTTGAAGGTTATATGCAGCAACAACAACAACAATAACAACAACAACAGCAACAACAACAACAACAACAACACAAGCTGCCTCAAAGCGTGTGTCTGATTTCCTACTGCGTCACACGAATAGAAGGGAATGGAAGAGGAGACGAGGAAGAGGAGGAAGAGAGGAAGGAAAGGAGGGAAGAGAAGGGGCTGGATTGGAAGGGAATCAACACAAGGGAAGGGAAAGGGAGTGAGGGAAGTGAGGGGAGTCAGGCAGGCGCGACCCTCACTCCATGGGAGGACTGACATGCACTGTAATTTCTCTTTTTTATGCCACCACCACCACCACTACCAACCACATCACCACTATCACCATCACCACCCACCACAACCATCACTACTACCACTACTACTACTACTACTACTACTACTACTACTACTACTACTACTACTACTACTACTACTACTACTACTACTATTACTACTACTACTATTACTATTATACTATTATTGCTACTTATACTATTATTGCCAATGATAACAACAACAACAACAGCAACAATGAAGCACTAGGAATTCTAACGTAAAATTACCTTCATCCGTATGGAACTGTGTAGTGACAGAGCTTATCCTGCCTTGCATGACAATTACTAAATAGGCCTAAACTTCGGTCATTGTCCTTGTTATTGCTACTACTACTACTACTACTACTACTACTACTACTACTACTACTACTACTATTACTTCTACTATTGCTACTACTACTACTCTATTATGAAACATCAGAATAATCCTCACCATGTATTATGTATAAGAGAATGAGGAGGAGGAGGGGAGGAGGAGGAATGAAAGGATAAGAAGGATATAAATATTTCAGGGTTCCAGACACACGCACAGGTTAACCAGAACCACTTTTTGTTTACCTCTCTTTTCTTCTATATTTTTTTAATCTTGTCACAGCCTTTGGTCATGACAACACAACACAGACGCCGAGCACTAACACTACCACCAGTAACAACAACAACAACATCATCTACTACTACTACTACTACTACTACTACTACTACTACTACTACTACTACCAGAAAAGAAATCAACAGCAACGACAACAGTTAGGGATATATCTGTATGCAGGTCAAAGGAAAATCTTATCATAAATTAACACACCATTCCCCTCACACATGCACACGTACACACGCACACACGCACACACACACTCATATACAAAGCATGCACGTACGCACACACTCACCCTTGTACGTCACACCAACACCCAATACTCACGACGTGGTAACATAATGACCGCATTGATCCAACACACACACACACACACACGCGCACCCACACCCACACACACACACACCACACACACACACACACACACACACACAGTCTCCATTACAGTCACGACTTCGCAACAAAAAATACGTTGAATGATGAAAAGCTATAAAACACATTATTACATACTTTTTCTTTATCTTTTTTCTTTATTTTTTTTTCTTTCTCTCTTTCTCTCTCAAACACAACCCCTTCACAGCTTCCACAGTGTGGTCGGTGTGTTTGGGTTGCTAATGCCCCTCCTGACGCATGGGCTGCTTAAGGCTTTACTCATACCGATTTCCAATAAACTACAAATACACCCTCCCACGTTTCCATGATGCCAAGTTTCACCATGAATCTCTACTTACTGGGAAGCAGACACGAGGAGCTTTACAACTATTCAGTCTTATGCAGGATTGGGTTTTCTTCCTTGTGTTAAAAATACTTTGTACGTTGCATCAGCATACGAGTTTTTACACCACATATGCTGCAATAGACTGGGTATCTTAAGAGTATGTTTCTGCTGCTCCTGTTGGCACTACAAGACCTCAGTTAGTTGAGCAGTTGGGTTTTGTTCCGAGACAACAACATTGACCAAACCCACGTCTACTAGTTATCTTTCATCTACTACAATTACTGCTAGTATTATAACTTTTGAGTACAGCTTTCTGCTATCATTACTACTACTTCTACTCCTGATTCCGCTGTTGTTTGCTGCTGCTGTGACTGTGACAACTACTACAACTATTACTTGGTGCTTCATCAACTACTACTATAATACCACTACTACTACTTCTATTAATAATAATAGTAATAATAATAATAATAATAATAATAATAATAATAATAATAATATTTTTACCACTACCACTACAAACACAAATATCACTACTACAAGAACTACAGCTACTGCCTAAATGAATACAAGATCGTTGCATTATACTTCGCAATCTTTGGTACTTACATGCATTCTACATGATCAGATCCACTCCATCAATCAGTCAATCAATGTACCTTCACCACCAGTGCTACTATCACCATTAACATCATCATCATCATCACATGCAAACATAAGTGATCAATTACCATGAGTAAGATCTCAGTTATCTCTCCCTTCTTCAGCATCACTTTGTTGGCAGTGACCTGTTCCTTGGACCTGATGAGGGCAGCGCTTACAGAGAGGAGTTCAGACGTCCTCAGGGCCTCCACCACCACTCTGTAGATGGATCCTGGCACGACGCGACGCCCGGCCACCACAACCCATTTCCTGAAGGAGACGAAGGAGGTGAGGATTTTGTTTTTACTGTATGTGCAGGTTTGTGGAGGTTTGTGTGTGTGTGTGTGTGTGTGTGTGTGTGTGTGTGTGTGTGTGTGTGTGTGTGTGTGTGTGTGTGTGTGTGTGTGTGTGTGTGTGTGTGTGTGTGTGTGTTTGCGTGTGTGTGTGTGTGTACGTGCGTGTGTGTACGTGCGTGTATGTGTGTGTGTGACCGGATGTCCAACCCTGTATTGTACCTGCTGTGGGATACAATACAAACACACACACACACACACACACACACACACACACACACACACACACACACACACACACACACACACACACACACACACACACACACACACACACACACACACATGACTACCGCAACACACCCTCCCCCCAACAAGCCAGTGGTCCCCCTCATTAGGCCCAGCAAGACACTGCACCACAGAGTAATTAACTACCTTTATATGTCCTATTAATTACATAACAAGCCACGCTAACAATGCATAAATACATATTGTTACTGGGACTCCGTTATTATTAGATTATCAAGGCGCTGATGAGGTATTTACCCTTGCTAGCCATCACGAGTGGATAATAACGTGTGTGTGT
>JAPQNM010000018.1:9748522-9751022 GCA_029783475.1 Metacarcinus magister
TTGCCTTGCCCCGCCTTGCCCTGCAGCCCGCCACGCCTCCCGTCCTTCCATCTAGTTAACCAGTACTTACACCTGCCACGAAGCTTGGACATAAACACGCACCTCAACATACCAATTTTTTTTCCTCCCCAAGCTTAGCACTTCAACCCGAGCTCAACATAGACAACTATTATTAGTGAGTCGTTCTCAGGGGTGCTGTGTGATGCTCTAATTTTTTTCTCTCTTTCTACCTCAGGCGTCCATCATTCACGGCACACCCGGCCTCTGTTGATCTAAATACGTTTGCTTAATGTAGTAATTTTCAGAGTGTAACTATTATCATTACGCCGTTACTGTGCTGCTGCATGTGACATCCACCTTCATCCATCACAACGCCGCAAGAACGGGAAAGTTGAGTTAGTGCTGAAGTGAGAGGTTCCTGAGAGGGGCTTTGAGTGAATTTTGCTTCTTCTTCATTGCATATTTCATTACAAGACTACAGTTTATACGTATATATTTTTTTATTTCTTATATTATACAGTGATAGAAGAATCTGACTACTACACATATGTGGCCTCGCGTGACGGCAAGGGTTGAAAATTATCATTAATGCATCAATTACTGACAATTATAGTATTACTTAATACCTAATAACACCAATTATCATTACCCAGTCATTAATGATCGCGTACCTGTCTATAACTCCAGTCTTATCTATCTTGAACACTCCTCACATGAACGTTCCATCACCTCTCGTTAACACACCTGGACGAGTGTAAGTAAATATCCACAGACCTAGAACAGCAAAAGGGAATACCTCATTAACTTCCCTCAACTTATCAGCATTTATACAACAGGACAATCGTGCTCACTGTCACTCACTTGGACACCAGACAACCAACCAGTAAGTATAGCCATTCACATCACCTTCAATTAACACGTAACACCTTCCTTCCCCGATACTGTCAGTCTGTTAAGAGGGAACGTTACTAAAATATCTGATGAGGAGAGTTAAGAGAACTGCCATCATGAAGCTAGGAATTTTTTTATTTTTTTATTTTGTTAGTATTGCTTAAGATTAACGGTATGGATGATAAAGTGTGCCGTGGTGACCAACAGCTGTGTCGTCGTGCAACTCTTCCGAAAAGATGCCGTGACCTGACTCGTAACTAAACTTTCCCAGCCTCAGCGGTTCAGTAGTAACCCGACAGGCGAGTACATACAACGGTTTGGCAGAAAGAATTATTGCCTGAGTTTGGTTGGTTTCCAGTCCTGCTCTTACGCCATCATTTGGGTTGCCGCACTTTCTCTGGTTGGAGTGGGTTATAATCTTGTTGTTGTTATTGTTTTTGTTGTTATAAGGTGCGTCTAGGTTTTTTTGTTGGGTACTTTTAGTCAGCTGCAGCCGGTACTAGCGCAGGCAGAGCGGCTACCTACAAACTGGTATGTTTTTTATCTAATGCTTGCAATCACTAAATAAATTCTCCTGTATCCGACGTTCCTACAAAGGGAAATGTTTTATTTTTTTCCCTTTTGTATAAATAAATATATTCAATTTCTACTATGGATGGCGTTGCTAAATCGTTCTCCTTTCATCCTGTTCTCCATTCCAAATACATCTACCATAAAGACAAGACAAGACAAGACGTGCAGTGCGTATCCCAGATGTGGTATGACAAGTCTCTCCAGTAAGGATATAACCACATCTATATTCTACACAAATCATCTCGCTGACCTTACCTATTACTTCACTACCTTATATGAGAAGCGTATCTCGCGATTTCAACACCTGAGCAAAAAAAGGAGAAGAAGAAGAAAAAAAAGGAGGAAAAAAGTATACACCTCTGAACCGTGCGCCTCCCGATCACCCACCACCCACGGCGTCACACTGGCCACCTCCTTCCCTGCACCTGCTCCACCTACTGCTGTGCCGCCGACGTATTTTCGTTTTGTAGTCAACTTGAGAGGTGGAATTACATTTACGGTAGAGATGGTGGCGTGGGAGGGGGGAGCGCGAGGCTTATTGCCATACAAAACCTTTCCTATGTTAGATGTTTTATGCATGTGAGTAAACAACTTTATAGCTCCATCATGCCCAACACCTTTCTATTTGCTAACATCCCCTCCAAGGTTACACGGTGAGGACTGCATTGACTGTTAAGAAAGAAAGCAGACATTGCATGATTTTTTCGGTCGCGTTACGTTGCGGGAAAAGCTTCAATTTTATCATGATATCAATACTACGATCTATAAAGCAAAGACCTCTTTAGTTTCACTCCGGATATGCCGTGGTTCACAAACACACACACAGAGAGATAGATAGATAGATAGAGAGAGAGAGAGAGAGAGAGAGAGAGAGAGAGAGAGAGAGAGAAGAGAGAGAAAGAAAAGAAAATAGTACTATCATCATTGTCGTTGCTGCTAACATTGCAGCTTTTACTACTATTTCTGCTACTGTTATTATTATTATTATTACTATTACTACCACTACTACTACAACAACAACAACTACTACTACTAC
>JAPQNM010000018.1:9761022-9773522 GCA_029783475.1 Metacarcinus magister
AAGGAGGAAGAATGAGCCAGTGTTTTCTGGTTTTCGGTGGTATGGCCTTGGATGAGGGCACACACACACACACACACACACACACACACACACACACACACACACACACACACACACACACACACCTATTGCCGAGGTACTGTCCTATTCGTGGCTGGCGTACGTATGTCTGCCTTTGTGTGCATGGGATAAGCTTGCTGGACAGAGATTTATTTAATTTTTTTCTTCTCATTTTGACTTTTTCTTTTAGGCTACTCTTGGGTTGGTCGGGATGCGGCTAGTTTTCCATGGGCAGGCAGACTACGGTGGTATAAATGTGGACAGTTGCGTTTCTTGACCTGGGATGCTGAAGTTAGGTTGAAGGGATGCTGGAAATGGCCTTCATTAGTGTTGTTCAATGCAATATGTAAGAAGAATCCAGCTACTTACTTAATAAGAAGGAAGAGGAAGAGTGATTTCTCAATATACAGTCAATGAATTGCCATTTTTGCTGATTGGTTTTACTTAACAATGATGTCTTTGAAGCCTTGTATTTGGAGAAGGACTAAGATCGGTCACTAGCCTTTATTTCTCAATCCTGTAACAAATGTAGTTTTTGTAATCATAGCCTTGAAGGTGTTAAGCTCTATAGATTTGACTTCAAAAGTGTTAGAGTTCTTGCAGCAAAAGAATGGGTGTTGAGGTTAGAAAAAGTTCAGAAGCATCAATGTATGGGTTCAACTGAGGCTTGTTGGGATGAGCTTTGTTAGTTACATTTAGGTCAACCAATGCTGTCTCAAGCTGTACAGGATTGAGCAATGTGAGACTATACTACACTGGTCTGAACAGGACTGGATGGGTCCGAACTGAGCTGGGTACGACCGGCGTCATCTGGATTTCCCGCCATTAGATTTTTTTTTTTCGCTCTCTCTCCCACACGCACACACCACACACACGCACGCACACACACACAACGTTAGTCAGCAAAATTCAGCGTAGGAGATTGGTGGTGGAGGAAGGGGCGAAGTTGGCTGAGAACCTAGGTAAAGAGAAGACTAAAGCAGAGGTGAAGAGGTGACTGCGGGTGAAACAGGTTTATCTTTTAAGATGACCATTTTTCTTGTTCCACGTTTTTTTTTGTTTTTTTTTACTTTCTACTTGCGAATCCGGATATTTCAAGATTATTGTGTCACTGGAATTTAGGCGAACGTGCGTATGTGTGTGTGTGTGTGTGTGTGTGTGTGTGTGTGTGTGTGTGTGTGTGTGTGTGTGTGTGTGTGTGTGTGTTAATATACTAAGAATTTTTTCATGTCTTAAACTTTCTTTTTTTGTTCTTCTGAGTTTTCATATACTTCTTTCTTTTTTTTTATTCAAATCTACTTGTAGCTGTTCATCTATAACTATCTATTTAAATCTAGTTCACTAACAATGCTTACCTATCTACTTAACCATCTACCAACCTACCTATGTATCTACCTATATATGACTGTTTACTTATCTATCTTTTATCCATCTATCTATCAATCAATCATTTATCAGAAAGTAATTTTATATTTACTATGCTTAACTACGTATCTATTAATTTGTTATAATTTTTCCTTCTCATTTACTTCTTCATGTATTATATTTATTTTGTCCTCTCTACCTGCTCCTCGTTCTCCACCTCGCTGCTGTTTTACCTTAGTATTATTTTCAATATTAAAATTTTTACTATTATTTTTTCTTTCCTTCTGGTTTTTATTTTAACGCTTTTACCACCAAATCGTTTCTTTTTTTTATTATTATTATCGCTTACTGGCTTCCTTACTGCTCTATTACTATTTCAGTACAGCCAAGGGAACACCAGAGAAGCAAGAGAAGCATGCACGACCTCTCTGTTCAAGCAGGTGGTGACAGGCAGGAGGAAAAAATAATGTAACACTTTGAATGGGATGAAAGACGGTACACTTGAAAGAAGAAAACGAAAGAGAAGATGAAGATGAAGAAGAAGAAGAAGAAAATGATGATGATGATGATGATGAAGAAGTGAGCGTGCATCATTGTAATCCTTCGCCTGCTTCATCGTTTTCCGTCGTGGCCTTGTTTTGTCTGCGTTCCTTGCTGACCTCGCGGAGATATTGACGTCATGCCATCAACATGTCAAGCTAATGCTGATTATAACGGTCAGGAACTCATGACTGTGGCCTTGTGGCAACTTGAGGTTACCAGAAAAAATAATTAATTGACTCGCATGCTTCTTTTTCTATATATTAATTAACATTGACGCATTATATATTTTCCTTGATTCCTCTCTTTGTTTGTTCGCTTCTTTACTGAGGCCAAAACAGGATGTGGTGACTAGGCACTCTTCTTGTTCCCCCAATTGAAGGGGGACGCTCAGCTGCCCTCAAGCACTGTTGGCAGCCTTCACGTGCATGGCGGCTGATGGGAGAAGGAACGGCCATGGGAGGGGATTGGAGATGGAGGGGAATGGTAGGGTTATGTGAGGAAACTTTGGTTTGATAACACAGTACAATTATCTTGGTCACTCTTTCTCATCTTCTCCAGTTGATGTTGTTTTGTTTTATCAATAAGAGACTAGACCACTACTACCACTACTCACTCCAGTCTTGATCATACATGGCCTTTGCCATGTAGATGAAATGTCACTTTCATGTTCGTTAACAGATTGTATTCCTTTTAAGTACTTGCACTTGGACACAACCCTGATATGAATCATCACTACCACAGTCCTCTCAGGTTCCTTTCACACGTGTCGACTTTTCACCGTGCGCCGTCCACGGTTCAAAGCCGTGCATTCCAGAGAACGTATGTATTCCATTTGACATATACATCTCCGTAAACATATACGAAAAGCAAAGGCGAACTAAAATTGATCCTCATCACGCACATTGGTCAAGAAGCCTTATAATTTTATGTATACGTCTTACCAACACATAACTTTCCAAAATCTTTTAGAATCCACTCAATCAAATGTTCTACTTCTAGAATATAGTAATACAGAGGGAACGCTTGTATGATATTACAATAATTCGTAAATATTTCATAATTACATATATATATATATATATATATATATATATATATATATATATATATATATATATATATATATATATATATCAGCGTAGCAACAAATCCATTGAGGAATACAATACTTATGACCTCAACCATTCAATAAGTTACAACACAAAGAAAAATACAAGGTGTTCAGTAGAGTCTGGGCAGGTACTGTTCCATTGTCTCGGTAAGGTAACAGTAATGCAGGAAGAAAACTAAAGCATTAATTAAGACAAAGGTTGTGACGCACTTCTGACGATGATGGTATTTATGTTATCGCTTGATGCGAGTCAACGATTGACATTGACATTGGCCTTATTTTTTATCATGATCAGTATAAAGCTGAGAATAAGAAAGCTCTACTTGCTAGTACAGTAAAAGTTCCTTAATCCGAAAATGGATAGTCCAAAAACCCCAATGGTCCGAATTTCTGAAGGCGGCTGACGAAGCTATACAAATTTGGCGCCCTAGCGGCAGGAAGTAGAAGCAAACGGAAGAGACTGAGCCTATCTGACACTGTCTGCCATTTTCCGTCTACCAGTGCGCTTTTCAATGGTCACGTTCGCTGATTCCACTCGACTTTCTGACTTCATATGATCGTGAAATAATGAAAAGTGTCACCAACCCATCCAAGCCAGAGGAGGAGGAGAGAGATGAAGAAGTAGTTTCTGAGGAAGTGAAAGTCTCGTGGAAGGAAGCTGCTAAGCACATTGATAAACTGATCCACTTCATTGAATAAAACAATCATAACAATGGGGCTGAGGTGATCAACTTCCATATTCTGCAAAACTATTTTTACACGAGGAAACTTTAGTTCATGTATGTTTGTGTGTGTGCAACCAGCAATTCAAATTTGCCGGCTTGCAAAAATATGTGACGTCATTGCAAAACCTTACATTGAATAACCTAAACTTGAACAAAAAAAAAACAGTCGACAAGAAATAAACTACCATAGACAGTGGTCCGCTAGATGGAAGAGGATCCGTGACGTCACAGCCAGCTTCCTTTCCCTCAATTCCTATATGCACTAAACATTAGTAGATAAATGAAAAATAGATAAATGTGCATAACATAGTGGTTGCATAACTAAAATCTACGAGAAAATACCTTGCACCTTGATGTGGCCCTGGGCAGGCCGGGGAGGCAAGCAGGTCAGGGAGGCAAGCAGGCCAGGGAGGCAAGCAGGGTAGGGAGGCAAGCAGGCCAGGGAGGCAAGCAGGGTAGGGATGCAAGCAGGCCATGGGGATATTAGGGATGTCTGGCGGCTGAGTCAATTCCAACACAACCCTGGCTTTTCAACACAAAGTCTGCGATACTGCTTCGTAGAATTAACACTCACAACACATGATAATGAGACTGAGGGATAATTACTGAGGTATTTAACACGCCACCCGAAATCTCGTAACGCATCGCATCCGTAGCCGCGGACCACCGATCGAGACTGACGCCAGAACGATCTCAGTCTGTCCTATGGTTCTCGAGTTCCGATGCTTCGAGACATGTTCATACTATTGTTTGAGGGAATACCCATGTCTTTGTATTTTAGGAAACATCCACGACACTCTATTAGTGAGTAAAAAGCAAGGATAAGGCCTTAAATGGGGCATCTGATATCATTATATATCGACAAAAGGTGTATTGTAACTCGTTGATTTATGGCAGCGACCAACGCTGCTTCGAAGCCATAAGGTGAAGCGTTATACTACCAGATTTTCCACCAAGCATTAATTCATGGTCGATGATTACCACATGCGAACACCAGATTGACAGTGTAGAAAACATTTCCGTCGTAAATATATTTCCTACATGTGTCAAAACAATGAACAAATGAATTGCTACTCATTCATGTTTTTTTTTAATAATTTGACATAATTAGGAGTTCCATCCCATGTGTGGTTGAAATGTTTCAGATTTCTTGGACGGAAAAAGGAGGAAAAAACATCAAAACTCTAGTAATCACCAACAAGTGACCAACATTACCAACAGTTAACCACCCACGACTCACCAACATTACCGTCTACCATTAAATAAGTGGTTTCGATTATTTGCCGGTAAATTCTTGCTTAGACTGACTTTCCAATGAGTATTTATTAGTGTTGAAGAAGAACACATGATTGATAAAGGAAACATTATGTCTGTATGTGTAAATCTATTTGTGTGTGTGTGTGTGTGTGTGTGTGTGTGTGTGTGTGTGTGTGTGTGTGTGTGTATGTGTGTGTGTAGTATATATGTGTGTATGCATGTTGTGTGTGTCCATCAATCTCCTTCCTGTCAATTAGTAGCTTCTCTTCTTGCTCCTGTTTCTACCCTTCATTGACTGGCGAAGGATGAAGAGAGCGTCAAGGGACAGAAGCAGAAGCAGAAGCAGAAGAACAAGAACAACAACAAGAACAAGAACAAGAACAAGAAGAACAAGAACAAGAACAAGAAGAACAAGAACAAGAACAAGAAGAACAAGAACAAGAACAAGAAGAACAAGAACAAGAACAAGAACAAGAACAAGAAGAACAAGAACAACAAGAACAAGAACAAGAAGAAAAAGAAGAAGAAAAAAAACAGAAGCAGAAGCAGAAGAAGAAGAAAGGAAAGGAAGAAATTAAGAAGGATTAAGACCTTGACAGTGTGTGGCTGATAGAATGGAAGGAGAGAGAGAAGGAGGAGGAGGAAGAAAAGGAGGAGGAGGAGGAGGAGAAGGAAGTTAAATAGACCTTAAATAAGTTTTTTGCAGAGGACTCAAAGGCAAGGAGGAAGTGAAGGGCCAAGAAACAGGGGAGGAAAGACGCGTGAGGTTCTGATAATAGTGATCTGCAGCGGTTGTCAGTCCGTTTCAGAAATAGATAGATAGAGATAGAGAGAGAGAAAAAAAAAGAGAAAGAGAGACTTGAAGCATCTGACACGTAGAACATTATCTAGTCTTTCACTTCAGTCTTTCGAAACTTTGATTAATTTACATCCGGCCTTTCTGTGACCCCCATTGTTTGCTTCTCATGAATGTTATCGAGAATCGTCAGTTACCTCCGCAGCCGTGTAAGGCAAGTTGTTTGTTGTCCTTGGCAGCATATAATCAAAGCTCGTCATGATACTTGTAGTCTTGACATGACACACCCTTCACATGTTACAACACTGAAAGGCTCCTACACTGACACGATGTAATCTGTGCATGCCCTAACCTTGGCAGATACCCGCACTGCCTACAATCAACTTAGCAACAGCCCAAGGAGAAGTCATGCAAAAATTACTCTTGGCTGCATCTCTCCACTCCCCAGGAAACAGGTTTATATGCACTCATGCAAACGGTGATCATCATATCTATTTTGACGTCAGCTTCTTATTTATGAGGGGGGTGGGCATGGCGGGGGGAAATGTTTACTTAAAAAACCCTTTTTGGCAGTCCCAATATTGAGTCTCGGTAAATTCCACAGATCTTGATAAGCAAAGTTGTCTCACCAACTCATCAACTGTCGTCAAACACACTCAATATTAAATGTTTGCACATGGTTCTAAGGCCGTCCACTTAGCCAAATGAACTAGAAATCTCTTAACAATGTTTTTGGTAATGTAGCAACCTGGATATACATCTTTGTTTTCAAAAAAATACAGTATCTTAGGCAGAGTTGCAATTTGTTGTTTCAAGTTTTCCTCCCTTGATGACGTGCCTGCCAAAAGTTTTCCAAATACAACTGAGAACAACAAGCTGGCTGACCGATGATAAAGTGGTCCTTGTTTTTCGTTTCACTTCTGAGTGTAAAACTAAAATTTGTGAACACTTTGGCACACATTTGTTAACCAGTGTAAAGGAAACACTTTTATGAGGGACAGGTAGGACGGGAGTGGGGGATGTGGGGATGAGGAAGAGAAAGCAAGAACAAACACGAGTCAAGATACGAAACTCGACCTTATGTTCCTTAAACTATTTATGCTCATCACACATAGAGCCCAAGGTGTGACTAGCCCCAGGGAAATGTTGAAGGAAGGAGGAAGGAGGGAAAGGAGCGAGGCAGTAATTCAGGGAAGGAGACGGCAAAGTAGGTAACAAGCTAGTTAGTGATAGGAACCTTCTGCCACAATCCCCTCTAACTGTCTGCACCAAACTTCATATTCTATTGATCACATTGTGTAACACGTGCAATTCTCGTTGTAGTCAAGGAGGTGGTGACGGCCTCCCCTGGATACACGTTTCCCAGTACGGTTCCTGTTTATTTATCTTTGTTGGCTGAGGTGTTTATTAATCGTCTCCACACGTGATTAACATCCAGTAATGTCGCTCGTTTACCGTCTCATTGCTTATTAATGTTAAAAGAAATCATTGCTGGCCAGGGAAACATTATAATTCAAAACACACACACACACACACACACACACACACACACACACACACACACACACACACACACACACACACACACACACACACACACACACACACACACAGCCTTCTCGAATCAGTGACCTGCACGCGACATGATAATATGTATATGAACAGCTGTGTGGCGGCGTGTACAGGTGTTTGGAGGTTCATACAGATGTGCACTTCCATCAGTTCCTATGGATGTGAACAACTGTGATAGAGTATTAGGGACGGTGGCTGAGGAGGAGGAGGAGGAGGAGGAGGACGGAGGTGAGGATTCTGAAAAGAGAAGAGCCACAAGTAACCAGTAGAGGAAGAAAGGATTGTATCTATCTAACTATAAAAAGAGATCTGACGAGAGAGAGAGAGAGAGAGAGAGAGAGAGAGAGAGAGAGAGAGAGAGAGAGAGAGAGAGAGAGAGAGAGAGAGAGAGAGAGAGAGAGAGAGAAGAGAAAAACAAAAACTTAACCAAGAAGTGAGTGTAGTTTGCTTAAGCCTTAAACATGTTGAGTGATGTGATTGGAAATCCCGCTGTTTACCCTTTGCATACAAATACGAGTCACTATAACGGACGGCCTGCAACTGACACTGGACTGGGCAAACACATTCACCATAATGCGCAGTTTTGTCACAGAGCAAGAGAGGAAAAGAAAAAGTTATGAATATGCAACTTGTTTTTTCTTTTTTCTTCCCCAATGCAAAACAATTATAAAGGACAGGGTTCATTCTTTCCATTCCCAGGTAAAGATTTGAAGATGAGAAGATGAGAAGATGCTGTCAACTCACCTTCAAGTTACAGCACGAAGGAACATTAATCAGGAAAGAGACAGGGAGATAAATCTTACAAAAGGTGAAAATTACATGTGAAGGGAAAAAATAAAGAAGAAAAGCAATGTGTTAAGAGGTTGTTTTTTATTTTACAAGTGAATGCAACGAACGAAGCAGTGAGGAAACTTTTACAGGAAGTGGAATGAATATGCTTATAAAACAGTCAAATTAAGTGTGCATGAAAAATTTGTTATGAATGCATGGGCAGGCGTAAGGGTGGAGGTGTGTGTCGGAATGTGGATGCTGGAAGAACCTTGTAACTTACGATCCAATCTGTGGTAAGTAATTTAAACACGTATATTAAGAGTTTTTGCTGGAAAGACAGAGAGAGAGAGAGAGAGAGAGAGAGAGAGAGAGAGAGAGAGAGAGAGAGAGAGAGAGAGAGAGAGAGAGAGAGAGAGAGAGAGAGAGAGAAAGAGAGAGAGAGAGAGAGAGAGAGAGAGAGAGAGAGAGAAAAAAAAACAGGTAGATAGACAGACATAAAGATTAACATAAATAGACGGACGAAAATGCAGACAGGCAAAGATTTAAACAAAAAAAAACATGGAAGACAAGACAAGCTGTGACGCCTTGTTGACCTAAACACACACACACACACACACACACACACACACACACACACACACACACACACACACACACACACACACACACACACACACACACACACACACACACACACACACACACACACACACACACACGTGCCTGACTCTGCGAAAAGAGAAAATGACACGTGGAACCGAGGAAGGAAAGACAAACACACGATAAAAGAAAAAATCACGAGGAAAAAAAATATTATACAAACAAACTATGACCGGCAGCAGAAACATCAAAGGTCAAAGCTACAAAAACAGTAAATTTACATTAATAAATATAAAAGACTGTAAAAGGAGGAGAAATAAATCCAAATCGGCAGTCGAAGATGAGTCACCCCCAAAAAAATATTAAAAAAAATGATGAGTCTTAATGGAAATGCTTTGTAATGTTTGAGGAGTTTGATGACAAGGGGAAAAGTTTAAAAGGGCGTCTATTGTGCTGTTAATTAAGGTGTTCACGACGTGCTACTCCTGCTGGCTGGCTGGTTAACTGACTGTGATGTGCTGCCGCGGGGAAGTAGGAACAGCAGGCACAAGGAACGTTGCAGGTTATTATCACCGTGAAAACAACTAATTGACGAAGGAAACGAACATGGGAAAAAAGAAGAGTAAAAAATGAAGGTATGCGTTGATACAGTTTTTTATAATAGATTGATTGATTAATTAATTGATTGGTTGATGTTAAAGCGCTACAATAACACGGTCATTTAGTGCAAATATTTAAAGAATGTTTAGAGAAGAGAGACCATGAAAAAAAATATAAAAAAATAACAAAGGTATGGGTACAAAAAAATCCATAAACTTTGCCAAAAAAAAAAATAATAATAATAATAAATACAGTATAAAGTGACGCAGAGCCATTATACACATTGTTACTCATAATATACATAGTGAATAATATGTAAAGGGAAAGCGACAAGATTTCAAGGAACGAAGGAGATGGTGGTGGTGGTGGTGGTGGTGGTGGTGGTAGCGTTGATGGTGATGGTGATGATGATGGGGGTGGAAAGGGCAAAGAGGAAGGAGGCAATAAAGTCAACATAGGACGATAATTATATGTAGAAAGTGCTTGAAGCCTAAGAGGAAAGAGATGATGAAAGATGGAAGAAAAAAGAAGAAAAAAAAGGAGGAGGAGGAGGAAGAGGAGGAGGAGGACATGCCACACCTCAAATGTAAGACAATTCCAAGAAGCTCAATTCTGTAAATATTATGACGAGATCTTTTTCTTCCCCGTTCTATCTTGCTTTGTTTGTTCTTTCTGTTTAGCCTGGCAATCACTGGGATGAGGAGGGAGTGGAAGGCTATTGTCTCCTTTACGACAAGGCTGCGAGGAAGGGAAATTCAAGGACTAACTTGAACGTGGAGCTCAGTCATGCTTCTTGCAATTTTTTTTTATTCTATTCTACTATATTGTATTTCCTTTCATTATTATTTTTTTTTGGTGTGTGTGTGTGTGTGTGTGTGTGTGTGTGTGTGTGTGTGTGTGTGTGTGTGTGTGTGTGTGTGTGTGTGTGTGTGTGTGTGTGTGTGTGTGCGTGTGGCCTTATGTATACTTACTTATCCTTATTCATCATCATCATGATCGTTATCATTATTATTATTATTATCATTATTATCCTTAACATCTTTATTCCTATTATTTCCATAAACTTTTTTTCCTACTCCAGTTCTTATACACTATTACAGAATTTACTTCCCACATTAAATAACCGGTTTACGAAGGAAGGGCCGGGCGGGAGGGGGGGGGGAAGGGCAGTAGGGACGGAGTGAGTCTGGAAATTAGGAGGAGGAGGAGGAGGAGGAGGAGGAGGAGGAGGAGGAGGAGGAGGAGGAGGAGGAGGAGGAGGAAGAGGAGGAAGAGGAGGAGGAGAACAAAAAGGAAGAACAATGTGGGTAACACGGATGAATGACGTAGCAGAAAAGAAAATAACTCATAACAACACAATTGAAAAGTTCAAAGTTGCGCAATTTATCGCTGTCTTGTCACTTGCCCGCGCAGCCCCATAACGAACCCTTCCCATCAGAAGAACGACCCCATCACTCCCATCACTTAGCCCTTCCTGTCTGAGTTCGCGTGAAGGATGATGATTTAGTGTTAGAAAAGGATGGGAAAGAAAGTGAAGAGAGGGTAAAAGGAGTGTAAGTGTATGGAAGATGACATGAGATGAAATGAGGGAAAATGGAGTAGTGCAGGGGAGGGAAGGTGAAAGGGAGGGGACTGAGGTGAAAGGGAATAGGTGATGTAATAGTATATAAGAGAAGGTGAAGGGAGATGCTATGTCTGCAGAGGGAAAGGGAAAGAAGGGGGAGGTGAGGGCGATGCGATGTTATACAGTGAGGGGAAGGAAGGTAAGGAATGGAAGGAAAGGTAACAGTAAGGGAGAAGAGGAGAGATAAAAGGGACTGAAGTGGACTGTGAGGATGAGAGTTAGACCTTCAGTTTCCAGGGAGGAGCAAGAAAGGAGAGGGGAGATGTAGTGTCTTAAAAGGACATGGGTGAGAGGAGACGGGATGCAAGGGGAGGGGGATGAGATTGAAGGGTAAGTAGTAAGTAAGTGGATGCAGAATCTGGAAAGAGAGTTGTGGATAGTATAGGGGAGGGGAGGGGAGGGGAGGGGAGTTTAGAGGAGGGAATGGGAGGGGATGGGAGGAGATGGGAGCAGAAGGGAGGGCAGCAGCAGTGTCTGGTTAGGATCAGGTCTGACCACTCTGTACCGGATTGCATTGGTGAGACAACAAAGATTCAGGGAAAACAAAAAAGAGAAGGGAGGGGAGGGAGGAAATAGATAATTACTTACTCACTTTATCGCTGACGTTAGCGATTGAAAAAATAATAATTAAATAAATCATGAAAAAAGTTGTGGTGATGGTGGTACGATCATGATAACGGTAATGGTGATGAGGGTGGTGGTGTGGTAATACTGGTAACTCCAACTGACTGTCTGGCTCCATCCAGCTCGTACTTACTTTATGTTAACCCTACTCATAATATATTAGTCGATCCTTATATCCTCGAAAACTTGCAAAACAATCTGTAGCACCTCGTACATTATTGAGAGCCAATGATGTACAGATTGACAGACAGAGCAGGGATAGAATGCATCCATCTTTATTATACGTCGAAGGTTACGTCATCATACGACCATACGACAAACGTCTTAAAGAACTTAATTTATTTTCTCTTACTAAACGCAGACTAAGAGGAGACCTTCTAACAGTATTCAAAAATTTTAAAGGATCCACAAATTTAAAGCCAGACGACTACTTTACTATCGACCGTTCAAGCATCACCGGCAACAATGGCTTCAAAATAATTGGCAAACGCTTTATAACTAACGAAGCCAAGTACTTTTTTTTCAATCGAGTCGTAAATATATGGAATGAACTGCCCCCAAACGTCGTCAACTCGAGCACAATAGAAACTTTTAAAAATCGTTTCGACAAATATCTTGAATGCAATCCCCGGCTGGCAATGTTCGTTACAGAATAACTATAGACATTTTCAAATCTTAAAGGTAATTAAGGGATTCATGGTGTAGAGTGACTCAGACTGGTGGGAGGGTGCAGCTGTTGGTTGTCAGGGTACTGGTGCATCCACCCGTGATCTGAAGTAAACGAGAAACAAATCTCTACCTGAACAACAGTTGCAGTATGAATCCTACTGGTCTGTGTCTACTGCACTAATT
>JAPQNM010000018.1:9783522-9791022 GCA_029783475.1 Metacarcinus magister
TATATATATATATATATATATATATATATATATATATATATATATATGTGTGTGTGTGTATATAATATATATATATATATATAAAACAAACACGTGAGAACCAATTCATTTTTTTGTAAACGATTAAGTATTTTTTTCTCTCTTTTTCTCAGTAAGATGGTTAACTCCTACATGCATTACACCTCTCTCCTTTCACTCTCTACTGCATCCCTCTCCCCTAACTACCCCGTCTCCTCACCTCTAACACACCATTCACGCAACACCACACGCAGAACCAAACACGACACGCCACACCCGTCCTATAACCACCATCACTTCGCGTCAACTTCAATTTAGATCTAACACAAGTTTTACTTTCATTAGATCTTTAATTTTTTTACACATTCCCATGAAGAAAAAAAAAATCTTACGTCAGTAGTTCCAAGTTTGTTAAGACACGTACACTGTTTGGTACATGCTGTAAAAATATATACATAATGGTGTAAGGTTGGCCCGATGCCTTTCGCAATGTTTCCAGCAGGCTTTTATAATGAGGGAGGGTTGGTATTCCCGGCTGTGGGTGTTTCGTCAGGCTTGAACCATAGCAATGAACGTTGTGAAACACTATGTTACACGGGCAAAAGAGGGCATTGTAAAAACATGCAACACGCGGGTACCGTCATAATACTGATACAAGACCAACAGGCTTACTTCAGCCCTGTTGTAACATTGTTTCCTTTCTATCTATCTATACTTCGTCTACGCGCACATTTTTTTTTTAACCTTGTGTATGTAGTGAAGGAGTCGAGAATATTCATACTTTAGTACGATGAGTACTGAAGTTCAGTGGAAGGTTCAAGGAACGTAATGATAACAATAATGATAATATTGGATGGAAGCAAATGAGTATTCGATGGTTGCCTTCTTCCCTTGACCTTGTTCACAAAACTTAGGATGATAATAACTGGTTGACTATGGTGCATTTTTCATAGCATTTCAAACATCCACTCATATTAAAATTCGGTTATTAGGCCTTCACCTACACGTTTGTAAAAAGTGTGTGTGAGGGGAAGGTATTTTAACAGGAAACAGTTTGCAGGCAGCCTAGCAACGAACATACATATGTAAATAAGAGTAGCGTTATATTTTATGAAAAAAAGAAAGATTAAATCATTCCTCTTTGTGTCACACGAACAGTTGGTAACTTTCGCATGAGTTGCCGTTTCCTTCATATCACAAACAAATATGTTGATGCGATCGTATATGGGTTATCTATCTGAAAAAGCTTAGACACAGTAGTTGGGTTTTGTTTTTCTTCTCAACAGAAGATACAAAGTTTAAAGTATTCAGGTCTGCTAACTCCTACAATGTAATGATTAACTGTGGCACCACTGTCATGTTTCGCTAATACTATTTACTAAACATTACCACAGTGTGTGTGTGTGTGTGTGTGTGTGTGTGTGTGTGTGTGTGTGTGTGTGTGTGTGTGTGTGTGTGTATGTGTCTGTGCGAGATAGTCATTACACAATAATCATTTCGAGGAGCTTAAAATACCTTGAAATATACTTTGATGATTTGCGAAATGATACCACTTCGCTTACTGAGCAGACCCCACCCACCACACCCTGCTAACCTTCCCCAAGCACCACCTGGGGTTTCAAAGTGTTTTCAAACGACGGTGGGCTTTCCCCACTCCGTTTTCTTTTTTGTCCAATCCCTTCCCGTTGACCATCACGAACTCACAATGCGCGTAGTGATTCAAAGCTTTACTCATCTGAAGCAGCTGCGTCACAGAAACTCAGACTCTCCACTTTGAGCATAAAGCACCTTCGAGACAATGATAATGAGGTAGTTAATATTGTATATGAAAAGTCACTCGGGTATTGTTGGATTGTCAAATACGGAGACTAGAAAAAAAAGGAAAGCTATTCACAAAAACTGTTGTTAAACGGATTGTTTATAAAATACTTCACGTGGTGTTGACTTCTCTCTCACCAGCGTCTGACCTACTTAGCGACGACCAAGTAAGTCAGAAGCTGCAACATAGATTTTCGAGAAGGAAGTCCATGAAGTAGTATCAAAAACAAAGGTCATAACGGAATGAGACATACAATTAAAGTTAAGATGCTGCAGCAAAAATGTTAACTATTTTGGATGAGGAGAAATTCCAGTAAATTAAAGTTTCTGCGGATCAAGTTACAAGAGGAAGAAAACTTGTTGTTATGTTCAAAATTACTATAAATAGTAATTAAGGCTGCAGTGATTATTGGAATTAATCCATAAATACATTATAATACACGTTCGAGTATGGAATTCATTTGCGATCAGTTGTTTGTATTCAAACAGGTTTTCCACACCTCTAATAGTTTATCATCAGCAACATTTAAACTCGTATCAAAGATTCGCGGATTCTAATTTCAGAAATATTACGAAAATAGTAACAAATAACAATTTGAAATCATGTATGGTACAGCAGCTTGGTTACCTCTCCAGGCCACTCACGTTCAAACAGAAGCAACTGATACTCACATTGATTAAAGATACGTATCCACACCCGCATGTGGAACCAAACCAATACCAGCAACATTAACATTGGCATCCACATCATCACTTGTCAATTTACCTGCGGAAATAAAAGAAATTGTTTTCATACCTGGAATGTAGCTGCCACGTATATATTATTCTAAATGAATCCGTATAGAACCAGTTGTTATTATGTTGTTACTAAACATTACTAACCATCAAAACTTATACACTTACTAAGCATGAAGTCATGCAATCATCTCTGTGTACAGTA
This sequence comes from Metacarcinus magister, assembly GCA_029783475.1. Classification (NCBI taxonomy): domain Eukaryota; kingdom Metazoa; phylum Arthropoda; class Malacostraca; order Decapoda; family Cancridae; genus Metacarcinus; species Metacarcinus magister. The sequence continues at coordinate 9,786,299 of JAPQNM010000018.1, forward strand.
TGTAGATAATGACGGCAATTATTGTTTTCATACTGGTGATGCAGCAAGTGTGTTGTTTACCCTAACACAGAGGTATTGTCGTTGTATGAAAGTGTACTTAGGAATCTTACATTATATTTCCAATATTAAGAGAAAGTTAATCATCAGTCGGTGCATTGATTAATATGAGAAAGTTGAATCCAAACCAAACATGAAGTACAAGTATCGGGTTGTGTGTCACCTTTCAACTTTGTAATGAATATGACACAGAAAGTGAGGTCATGCGATTGCATATGATTCTTCAAAATTTGTAGTATGATTCATCTCCATTAATTAAGAAATGTATAAGACCTGAGAACAAAGATAAGGTCAAAGTATATAATGCAATACATTTCTGACGTTCGAATAGACAGATTCACTCCGTACTAACAACCACAGGACGGAGAAATGGTAGTGATTCCATCATTACGTTACTACCAAAAAAAATCGATAGACTATTCAGCAACGAAAAAAAACCCAGCCCGTAAAGCAATGTCTCGTAAGGTGTGAAAACCTACGACAGTGTTTAATAGAAAGGAGTACATGTAGGTGTCAAGGCGGGGGAGGTGCAGCGTGAGTCACCCCAAAGCTTTTCACCTCAACGTGATTAAACACATTGTATTTTTGCTGCAATGATGATTATAGAAAAGTCTTTGGAATGGAATGGCAAACATCAACTTGTCTGTCACACGGCGGCAGGAGAGTGACTCATGGTGTCGTGCGGTTAGACAAGCGCGATGTGACTTGACTGTTAGCATTATCTCCACATTGGAAGTTATATTTTTGGATCGGTTTGTTTGTTTGTTTCAGTTCATTTGTTTGTTTGTTTATTTGTTTGTTAGCAATATTACGTAAAGTTAAGAGTGGATTATTGCGAACAACTTTACCAGAGGTGGGCCTCGTGACTAACAAGGAGTGATTATATTTTGGGAAAGATCCGGACCATTAGAAGGGACATTAGGAAGGTGGAGTGGGGTCGGGCGGAAGTTCACTCTGTTTAGGGTTCAGGTATTAATGAAATTCATCGTCGTACACAAAATCAGAAAGATTCTACAAAGTTTATGAATGTTAGCAACGTTGGAGACAGAAAAAGATTATAAGGAGTTAATATCCGCACTTTGAGTGTGAATTATTGTGCTGAAAGTATGGCTTGCAAATGAATTTTCCTAAGACTAAAACAATGGAAACTGCGAGAAACCAGGAGATGACCACAAAAACAGAGGCTTTCTTCTCAGGCAGAGTACCAAGGTGAGTATTACTATCAAGTTACTAACAAAGAACAAGTTATTCAATATCCTAAGTGAAACTTTGCCAAAAGCTGGAACTATACGTAAATGTAAATTAGTGAAAAAGTTCATCCACAGTGGTATAAATACGTTACGATGTTGGAGGAGTGCAGAGCCCCTCCATGTTGATAGCCTCGAGACAGATAGACATTTGGTAGGCTTCGCGAAACAAGGGAGGAAAATATCGATGGACTCTTGTATCCAAAACAGAGTAACACTCATGAAATATGCCTAACTTACCCTGGCCTGAGAGAGGCTCACGCAGACAAATCAGCCTTTAGGCCAAACTGGTGGAATGCTTCATGGAGAAAGAATGACAGAATTACATTAAGACCCAGACCACATAGACCCGAGGGTTCAAACTATGTGGTTTGTCCTTAACCTAGAGTAGAAAATATATCTAGATAACTCAGTAAAAAAACCATCAACAATATATGCAGTCAGAAGTAAACTCAGTGAAGCAGTTAGCAGGACACCTGGTTCCATTGCCCTATCAGAGAACTTGTTAAAAAAAGATAGTGATCAAGCTTGTTTTTTAAACCAGAGAGAGAGAGAGAGAGAGAGAGAGAGAGAGAGAGAGAGAGAGAGAGAGAGAGAGAGAGAGAGAGAGAGAGAGAGAGAGAGAGAGAGAGAGAGAGAGAGAGAAAGAGAGAGAGAGAGATTCTGCCATTTCATCACAGGCACTTCACATCATTGTTCTGGATCTGAAGGGGCTGAGTTCAACCAAATACTGTGAGTGCGAGGGTGTGCTCCACCCCTGGAAGCACACACACCTCTCACGCACACATCCTTGCTACCACACACACACACACACACACACACACACACACACACACACACACACACACACACACACACACACACACACACACACCGTGCCACCCCCGCCTCCACAGCCATGCCCTTAAGCCCTGTCTGCCTGTCTGCCGCCCCAAGCATCGATACGAGGAAGTGAAAGCACAAGGCACACCAACAGAGAGGAACGCTATAATAGTAAATATATATATATATATATATATATATATATATATATATATATATATATATATAAAAAGAAAAGGTGAAAATTTGCCATCCAACAAGCTTAGAGAACCATCTTTGACTACATACATATAAGGAGAGGAACAGGTGGGTGGTTACTGGTAGTTCCACTTAACGAGACGTGCCCAGAAAACACACACACACACACACACACACACACACAACGGCCTCATCACTTCTTTCACCCTGAGGTAATACATTTTTGTTAGACACGCCTCTAACCTTCCTTACCCAAGACCGAAGGAGGAGGAGGAGGAGGAGGAGGAGGAGGAGGAGGAGGAGGAGGAGGAGGAGGAGGAGGAGGAGGAGGAGGAGGAGGAGGAGAAGAAAGAGGAGGAGGAGGAAGAGGAAGAGGGTACATTTACTTACATGACGCACTAAAAAACATAACAAGATGAAAACAAACACACACAAGCACCACAAGCAACGCAAGCAACACAAGCAGCAGGAATCAGTAGAGGTTCGTTGACCTCTTAACTTTCCTCTTTCCAGCAGACCGACGCTTCAAAACACGTCTGATTCCAAAACTTTTTTTTTTTTTTCCGATCAATCAATTTTAACTCTTTAATTTATATTCACCTTTGAACCAAAATATTTTTTTAAAAACCTGACTTCCAGATCGACCATTGAAGGTAGAAAATGAAAAAAGAAAGAAAGAGAGAGAGAGAGAGAGAGAAGGTAAAAAGTGGAAAAAGGAGAGGGAGAAAGAAGTAAAGGGAGTGGAGGAGAAACATTCAGAGGTCACACAAGAATAACTGAGCGAGGGAGAGAAAACAAAAAATACAAAAACAAAGAGAGAAAGAGAAAGAACGTGAGGCTGTTTGCAAGTAAACTGGAAATGAAAAAGAGATAAGAGAAAGAGAGAGAGAGAGAGAGAGAGAGAGAGAGAGAGAGAGAGAGAGAGAGAGAGAGAGAGAGAGAGAGACAGAGAAAGGGAGGGAAATAAGGGAGAATCTATAGATGAGATGATAGAAGATAAAGTAAAAGAAAAATTAAGTGAGATGAGTCAGAAACAGAAGACGAGAGAGAGAGAGAGAGAGAGAGAGAGAGAGAGAGAGAGAGAGAGAGAGAGAGAGAGAGAGAGAGAGAGAGAGAGAGAGAGAGAGAGAGAGAGAGAGATGGTGAAAGGTGGGAGAAAGAAGTGAAAATTTTGAGAATCGAGAAATGGAGGTAATATCTCTCTCTCTCTCTCTCTCTCTCTCTCTCTCTCTCTCTCTCTCTCTCTCTCTCTCTCTCCTCTCTCCTCTCTCTCTCTCTCTCTCTCTCTCTCTCTCTCTGTTTGTGTTTATGTTTACGTCTGACAGATGCCGCCCACGTGAAAATTAAGCAGAGGGGACACGGCGAGGCACGAGAGGGGAACATCGTTGAAATCACCATCAAATACTGAATAAATGACTAATAAAAAATAACTAACTAATAACTATAAAAAAAAAAAAATAATAATTAAGAAAAAAAAACTAATAATAGCATTGATATCTCGTTTGCGTTGCCATCCTAACAATAACAATAACAATAATAACAACAACAACACCAATAACGATAACAATAACAATAGTAAGCAGCACTTGGGTGAGTGAGGACACCCGCCACACACCACACTAAACAGGCTGACCAGACCACCCGCTCACCTTGACGGGGCGCATCCCAGGCGAAGAGACGCAGGTGAGGTAATCTTTGCTTTCCCTTACCGAGGTGATAATAAGATGCAAATACACGCTCTCCTATCCCAGCCCCGCCCCGTCCCGTCCCGCTTTGCCCTCCCTCCCCTCCTGCTCCACCCTAACCCAGATCCATTTGTTCCTTCCCGCCTTACTTTCTCTCCCCGCTGCCCCAAGGATGTGTAGTATCATATAAACATACAGGAAAACTAGCAGTAATAGTAAGTAACAACAGTAGCAGCCATGGTAGTAGTAGTAGTAGTAGTAGTAGTAGTAGTAGTAGTAGTAGTAGTAGTAGTAGTAGTAGTAGTAGTAGTAAAGGATGATGTTGTAAATGTTGTTGTAGAAAGATGATGATGATAATGATAATGATAAAGCTTCGTGGCGACAGAGATTACCTGCTTTATCTGGGATACCATTTGCTAAATTTCCACCATGTAATCGTACACCCAAGTCTAAAACTGCCTCTGCCTTCTTCATTATCAGTTTCGTTCTCAGTAACGATAATATAACCGCTGGTTTTCGATCAACACCAACGTCTTCCTCCTCCGGAAACTGTTCAGAAAGAATTTGACACTTCTGAAGAAGAAAAAAAGTTAACTATCCACGTGTCCATCAGCTGATGGACCGTCGCTACTGATTTTGGTTCCAAAACTACAAGTGACATATGATGTGGAAATAGTACATGGTGATTACCACACGTTTAATTTGATCATTACAC
>JAPQNM010000018.1:9798522-9821022 GCA_029783475.1 Metacarcinus magister
CTACAATACCACTGGCTACATTTCAAGTCTAACAAAAAACAATTAGTATTCAGTTGAACGAAATTATAATATTTGTATGAGTGTGGTAGCTTAGGTCCTGTTTCGGAAATCAAGAAAAACGTAATTATCTTTTCACCTCTCAAAAGGTTTTTGAGTTAAGATTATTCAATGTAATATAATTTAATCACATGTATTTAGCTACAATGTGAAGCAATATAAAACATAAAGCTGCCCCTCAGGAGTCATAACGTCTGTAAAATACTGAGTTATACAGATGCTGGAAAGGGTTATATTAATTAATAAATGTACAAGGGATCTGTGATTCTAATTTGAAGTTCACACATATTGTTGCAAGCTTTTATGACGCCAGAATATTTGATCATTCTCTTGTAGTTAGAGTAGATTAAATAGAGAGCTCTAAGGAAATAATAGACAAGACTATGTATAGGGATGACAGGTGAACATTGGTTGAGTTTATATATTATACATGGACTGCCTCGTGTGGGCCTACGTATCGACTTAAATTTCCTTCTATCAAGAGTCAATATTATCATATGGTCATAATATGGTTATCATTTATCTCCACGACAAATGAGGCCTCAAATACACTATATAAAATAAACAATCTAGAAAAATATTTATCAAATGGAAGAAAAACACCAGAAGTAGGAAACTGCAAAAAAGAAAATATTAACCAAACTAAGACTTGTTCTAAGATGTGTCTCCTTCCTCACCTGACTAACACAACACAACACTTGTACTTAGAAATAGTTAGGGTCATTTTGGTTTTGGTGTTTCTTAGGGCTGCGATGATTCAATTCATCTTAGAGTCATTTTAGTGTTCGTTCACACATCCCGCCTTCAACTGCAAACCAACTTAATTCACACACGTCACTGTTTTCATAGATATCACACCTAACTTGAGTGAAGTTGAGTCTCTAGCGTCCTTAGTCCACCCCATCCAAGTGAATGAGTCTCTTGACTGATGGTTTATAGTGATGTATCGTTAGTACAGTTCCCTAGAAGTGTACAGTACATCGGGAGGTACGACGCCCACTCTGTTTTGTGCCCGCGTCCTCTCCCTCAAGTGTCATGACGTCACAACCACTGTAAACATTGTCTAGCAACTGTCACGTGTGGATACAAGTGGCCCACAGTGAAGTGTTTTCCCTCTTGAAGAAGCACCTATGGTATTCATGGGGACCAGCTAGCAGTTAGTACTCCTACGCGGGGGAAAAAGTGAGAGCTTAAAGGACCATTTAGATGTTTGAGGCTGGTGGCTTTAGGGTTTCTTGATGGCCCAGCCAGTGTATACATATAGACATTATTGATTGTGGTGATTTGAGTCTAAGACCGACTCCCTTACCGGCCTCGGTTTTCATGTTTTCTTATAAACTTTCACTTAAACCTTTAAATACCTATGAAAGTTACATGTAAGTGAGGGAGAAATATTCTATCGGGTGGTTGTATAGTTATGTATAGTTTGGAAATTCCCTTCATTGTTATGTGGCAGTAAAGATATTTCATGTGGTAGTTAGTAGTTGGGTTATCAACATTATAACCTAATCCCCACAAGGTGAGGGTGAAGGAATGGCAGCAAAGATGGAGAGAAGTAGTGTGTTGAAAAAGGATTCACAACTGAAAAAACAAAAGGATGATTAAATCGCAAGAATTTTCATGTGGAATAGAAGATAAGACTAGAAGTGGATAGATGGTTTATAAGGTTTGCAGGCACAATTTACCGGGAATTAAGCAAAATGCTGTTACTCACTGCAAAGGATGATAATTATTTATTCAGAATTACACTCGGGTGATGTTGATAGCTGACTTTATCACTAATTTTTCATCATTTTGTCCCGCCTTTATTTATTTCCCACTGGTTCTGCTCTGTTCCAACAAGTTCATTATTTAAATCTTGTGTTACAGGCTACTTCCTCTCAGCTTCTCCCTTCTCCTTCCTACCCTCCCAACATATTTTTTTCCTTGTTCCTTTCTTGTCCTTCCTTCCTCCCTATTAATATAGCAGCTTCTAACATCCTTTTTCTCTGCCAGCTTCTCTTTACCAGTCAGGAGGATGAGTGATGGATCAGGGCAGGTGTTCGTCTGGGTGGTATTTTCATTGCTACTTGTGTTGCTGTTGGTGAGGCTTAGCAGACGGCCTCCCCGCTACAGCCTTAGGGCAAGGGATGTGCACAAGGGCCACTGTTGGTGCTCAACTCACTCTTCCATCAAGGTGGGTGTGACCCCTCTTTTCTCTCTCCTCTTTGCTGTATTTTGTGAATTACTATAATTGTGATTTTAAAATCTGTCCAATTTTGGTTGTGGCCATAGCCACATTTGTCAGGTTGTCACCATAACCACAATCTGACAAATGAATGATGCTAGACTGGCCACTCCGCCAGGGAGTCAAAATACTCTTCCTTCTCTACTTACAGCTGAATTACAACTCTTAAAAGTTCTAGCAATAACATTGTCATAGAGAAGAATAGTGGATGTTTTTTTGTAGATTTTGTTTCATAATTCTAGGTCAAGAGAGAATGACTCTCACCAACAAGCCAACCACTTATTGGTTAACCTATATACGGATGGTGTAATTAAAGAGATGAAAACAATGGTTGATGATATTATAATGAAAATATGTGTACATGGTAGTAAATAGGTGTTGAATACAATTCTACTGAAACTACTGAAATTTGGGTAATTGTTGTCTGTGATGGTTGGAATTGAAAATTTGTGGATTTTTAATTGTCATAGGTCTCTCTCTCTCTCTCCCTTAATCCTCACGAAAGTTAGGTACAAGTTTATAACAGTCAAGTAAAGGTAAAGGAATTAAATGTGGAGTGATTAAAGGGGTCTACTCGACATACTCGTGTCCGGTACAATAACTACAAAATGGTGCTTTGCAGAAAGATAGAAAGCGTATAGCACTATGCAGCATACTGATATCCCTGTGTGTGAAAAAGATCCAGAATGCAGCGCAGTCACTCCACTGGCCACAGACAGTGTCTTGTGTATTTGCTCAAACTGCATCTCGAACACTTTGTTGGTTTATTTGCAGACAGAGGCAGTGAGTCTGTCACCGAACAAATTTCTCTCTTGTGTCCGCAAACACTGTATGCTCGTGTGGATGGGGCTTTAGAGTGTATATGAGTATGATCGATGCGTAGATCCAAAAGGAAAATTTCCAATAAGATGGGAGGACAGAGTGCTAGATTACGTGATAGAAAGAATGAGAGGATCAGGAGGAAATGCAAATACAGGAATAAATGGAGATTCTTCTGTCATGGCCATTCCCTTGGGTTAGTTTGTAGGAACATTAAATATAGATAAAAAAAAAAAGATTAATTGGAATTTGGCATAATCCACATCCACATCCCAGGCTTACATTGTTTCCAATATTTTTCACATGGTTGCTGCTTCTACCTGACTTCAATCAACACATCCACAACAGCCATGCTTCTTCTGCAGCATCTGTGAGACCCTGATCAATGCAAGTGATGGCTCTTTTTGTAACTCATGTGGGGTGTGTGCTGACAGCCCCCAATGTATTGCCGCATCGGACCGTACTTTACCCTGCAAGGTCATCACCACACGCTCCACAAAACACAAACATCACTGGATCAAAGGTGACATGAACTTATATGCTAGCAACATGTTTTTGAACATTGGTTATGTTTAACATTTCAGTTGATTTTTTGCAAAGACATTGCCAACTCCATGATGCATTCAAGCTGTTTAAAAGCCATGTGGAGGCCATACAAACTACTAGAATAAAGTTAAGAGGTTTTTCTTGCTTTTATACCCAGTTAACCAGTTAAGTACAAATATGCCATGCTATCTTTTGACAGGCAACCTGCCATTCAATGCTCAGTGCCAGGTGTGTGAGGAGGAGTGTGGCACTGATCCACAACTGAATGACTGGTGGTGCTGCTGGTGCCGCGGGTGTGCCCATAATGCCTGCATTCAGAATGTGGCTGAGGTAAGAGGGACAGCAAGTAGAATGTTTTGGCAGTGAAGGAAGGGGAGAGTAGATGTGATAAATTTGTTGAGGCTTTGTTTTAAGGTTGATAATTTTAAAAAGTAAATATGTCAGTATTATTTTTGTACCCAAATAGGAGCTGATTAGTGACAGGAAATAAGTTAGAAAAATAAAGGAATAAAATTTAGGAATAAAGATATTTGTTTTTGACATATAGCTATTTGTTCTGTGAATATTTGAGGCAGCTTACTGAAGAGATAATGTTGGTGGGAGAAAGATACAAAAACATAACCAACACTTGTAGCTGAAAGAAAAAGCAACAATATTTATGAGGAGTGCAATTTGATACTCTCCAAAAAGGACTATAGTTCCATGTTTTATTTTGAACACTAATTACACTATTCTACTCCAGCTCTCTTAACAGACAGATGCTTCCCTGTTAACTGCAATGCTCCTCCCTCTCTTCCACTCCCTTTAATTTGCAGATGTGTGACTTTGGCAAGCTTAGAGAGTGTATTGTGCCTCCAAATTGTATTCGCCTCAAGTATTCACGGATAAAGCAACATCTCTATATCAAGGAGGTGCTCAAACCTAATATCACTGGCTGGAGCCCTGTCATTGTTATGGGTAAGTAATACATTATGTGGGAGGTAGCGAAGGGGACCCATACAGTATCACCATTTCTTACATTAAATGGAAATGGTTTTGGAACTAAGCTAAACAAATTTACAGAGGAGTTTTAAAGGATGATATACAGTACAATCTTAATTTAACTGACTAATTCAGCCATGGATAGTTCCGTTCTATCAAGCTTTTCGCTAAATCGAGCATTTACTCCTTCCTGCTTTTCTAGAACTTTAGGCATGGTTTCAAGAGAGCTTCACTGCACAAATAGGCCTAGAATGTAAAGAAATCCACGAGAGCACGGAGTACTTGGTGAAACGTAGGACTCCCGCAAAAAAAAAAGCAAGGCATGTAGATTGGCGAACATTGGCGGAACCACTCAAATTATTGCTCAATTTACCGGAATTGTTTATATTATACCAAGCATATAAAATTTTCCATTAAATTGAGCCACATTGATGCCACATTTTCATATGCCATTCCCTTCTCTGACAGGAAACACCAAGTCAGGAAGTAGTGAGGCAGATGCAGTGCTCTCCTCCTTCTGCAGTGTACTGAACCCTGCACAGGTGATTGACCTCAACCGCTGTCCCCCCGAGGAGGCCTTGGAGTGGTGCCATCTACTGCCACCTGATGTTACATGCCGTGTGGTGGTTGCTGGTGGTGATGGCACTGTCTGCTGGGTGCTCACTTCCATACTCAAGATGAAGTTTGAGGTGTTATATTATTTCTGTAACTGATTATAGTGAGAATCATCAGTATTGTATGTAGGGTCAGAATTACTTATGCATTTAACAAATAAAAAGTTAATTTCAGTTAAATGAACATCTTCTGTAATCGAAAGTAATCCTTTTAATTTTCTATCCCTTTTGTATCTGCAGAAGGACCCACTGGTAGCTATTCTCCCCCTTGGCACTGGCAATGATCTGTCTCGTGTTCTGGGTTTTGGGGAAGGTCAATCTTGGGACGCTGATGTGACAGAGTATCTGCAGCAGCTTACCACTGCCCGCCCTGCACTGCTTGACCGCTGGCGAGTCCACTTCACCCCTGCCCGGAGCCTCAGTGGGTGCTAAAAGACATAGCTAACTATGGGAATTTGCTCTCTTCTCTCTCTCATCTCTCATCTCTCTCCTCTCTCCTCTCTCCTCTCTCCTCTCTTGTCTCTCGTCTCTCGTCTCTTCTCTCTTCTCTCTTCTCTCTTCTCTCTTCTCTCTCTCTCTCTTCTCTCTCTTCTCTCTCTCTCTCTCTCTCTCTCTCTCTCTCTCTCTCTCTCTCTCTCTCTCTCTCTCTCTCTCTCTCTCTCATATAAACTGGCAGATGCTGTCCAACATTGCATCAGTCTCAGAATGCTAGAATTATTTGAAGACAAGTCCAAGGCCAGACAGTATCTATTCCAAATTGTCAAAGAAGCAAAAAATTAGTTAATGTTGTGTATTGGCCAGTGGTAGTATTATAACTAGTGAGGATTAAGTGAGGTGCATACATTGCTACTGTACAAAGTAATAGCCACTGGTTATGAGAAAAGGAAAACAAAACCAATCACATCTACCATTACAAAAGTGGTTGACCAGCCCATCCCTACCGTCACATGGTGCACACCGTTAGTATATTCCAAGGAGTAGAACTAACAGAGGGAGCTGCACAACATCAGCACTTGTTTTTTATAATCTTATACTTTTGACAGTTATTGGGGCTTGATTCCCCGTCAAACAACTTGCGAGGTTATAGAGGTTGGAATTTTAAAACAGGCTGTGTGGCAGGAGAGAGTTAAACAGATGGATAGTCCAATTAGGAAGGTATGATTGGACGGGATGGATGAAAATTATTAAGGAAAAGTAAGAAAGGTTGTGCAATTCTGAGGTCTGACAAAGTATGGACATGTGTGAAGGATTATGGGTGGAAGGACACAAGAATAGTATGGGTAAAGTATAAGATCAAAATGCTCAAATAAGCGTAGGTGTGTGTGTGTGTGTGTGTGTGTGTGTATGCATCAGTGAACATGAATACAGAAAAATGGAAAAAGGAAAGGATGAAGTTTTGGAATGACTGAAATGAATGAGTTAAGAATTTTGAGAAGGAAAGAAAGGTGGTCATGATGAGTGACATGAATGTAAAATTTGAGAATGAAAACGTGGATGAAGTGTTAGGTAAATGGGGAGTACCTGAATGGAATGAGAATGGAGAATGGCTGGTGAATATCTGTGTTGGATAACAGCAGGTAATTAAATGGGACAGTACAAGCAGAGCTCTTTTCATGCCATTCATCACCTGCTTACTGTGATTCTCTTCCTCAGACATTGCCACTCGTGAGGTCTACATGTACAACTACTTGAGTGTTGGTGTGGATGCGCTCGTCACCCTGAACTTTCATCGTGCTCGCCAGTCACCATTTTACATCTGCAGCAACCGCTTGATCAACAAGGTGAGGAAGGCACCAGTCAAGGTCTGGCTGGAGCAGAGTGCGGGGATTGACTGACAACATACTCGTGTCCGGTACAATAACTACAACATGGTGCGCTGCAGGAAGATAGGAAGTGTATAGCACTATGCAGCATACTGATATCCCTGTGTGTGAAAAGATCAGAATAAAACTAAACATTTGGTTGTATTTCTTACATTGAAATATATATAATTTGAAGTCAATTTAATCCACAAACAAACCATGTCAAGTTTTCTCCCTTCAAGTCTTCTTTACTACATATTCTCTCATGGAATCTATGAATATGCATATTTAGAGTTTTATAAATTCAAGGTTGCAGAAAACAGTAGCTACTTTTGACAGTCCCTTTGATCCCCAGATGATCTACTTCACCTTTGGTACCAAGGATGTCCTGGAGCATGAATGTAAAGATTTAGACCAGCGGTTGGAGCTGTTCATGGATGGCCATCATGTGCCTCTACCCAGTATTGAGTCCCTGGTGGTACTGAACATCCCGTGCTGGGGAGCTGGTGTCAGACCCTGGACACTTGGGGCAGGTCAGTCAAACACCAATTAACAAGGGTGTGGACAGTTATTACATTTTTCATCCCTTTACTTTTATATTAGAGTCTTCTTTGATGATTGTTTTTCTCTAATACAAGGCAGGAATGGTAAGACAAGGCTGAGTTTTCTTATGTCTTATTTGTTGATACAGACTGATTGATATGATGAAACCGAGAGAGGTTTGAGTTGAAGTCGTGACTGAGAGGACCGAATGACTGATCTCGCCAGAGTCTGAAGGTGATCTGATTTGGATCTGATAGCAGCCTGGCTGGGTCGAGGGATGAAGGATAAGGAACTGCCATCCCGACTTGAGAGATTCCTTAGGAGTCAAGAGCGGATAAGGAGTGATAGTCACAGTACTCGTGGACACCTGCGGGAAAGGTGATATAGGGCTCTAGGGAGTTTTGAGAAAACATGAACCTGTTAATCCGATAATTGGAAGGGTCGCCATCTCCTGGGATTAAGACTAGGCCAGGTGCGGGGATGTATCAACTTTTTCTCTCTCTCTCTCTCGGTTACCTGATACAGAGGGATTATGACTACTATTTATAGATAGAATGATACAATGCTTCTCCCCTTGGAAACATACGTCCTCGTATGTTAAGAAAAGACAGAGGGGGAATGTTGAAAATGAAGTTGTTTGGAAATTATACAATGCAACAAACAACACATGAATACGAGTACATAGAATTGAATATGAATATACAGAATATATATATACAGAAAATGACACAGGAACATACATATATATACAAAAATGACACAGGAATTTATATACATATATATATATGTAGGAAATGACACAGGAAATATATACATACATATATATAAAAAATGACACATGAAATGAAAGAGTACTAGACCAGGCGAGATCTCAGATTGTATCTGGGAACTAATGGAAGAGGGGGTGAAGGTGGCTGACTTACAACGCTGTCAGGCGCATGGCTTGGAAGTGGAGAGACAGACTCGATTTCGAAACCACGATCGACTCTTTTGAGGTGGTCTTTGTGTATTAAACTCTCTCTGCCTGACTTAAGGTTGCGGAGTTTTACCTTATGTCCATTCATGATATCGGACACACGGTGAGGTCCGTCGAATAGTGGATCGAGCTTAGAGTGGCGGTCTTGGATCCTTGTGAACACGATGTCACCGATTTCGATTTCGTGCGTTTTGGCACGCTGGTGCTGTTTATTTAGCATAGATTCTTGAGAGTCTGCAAGATTGTCACGGACGGAAATATGAATTCGCTGAAAAGCTGAGACGCGATTTCTTATATAATCGTCAATGTTGTAGAGCGGACGAGGCTCAGAAGAGAGGAACTCATATGGAAGTTTCTTGTCCGAGCCATATAATATGAAATGCGGTGACTCGTTGATAGCTGAATGAATCGCAGCGTTGAGAGAACACGCGACAAATGGAATGTGTTCGTCCCATGAGGAGCTTGAACCGGCAATGAAACGTAATATGTCGAGGATCCGACGGTTTGCTCTTTCAACTTTTCCGTTCGCCTGAGGAGAATATGGAATGATGTTACACTTTTTGATATGAAATGACTCGCAGACAGCCTTCAGCATGGCATTGTTGAATTCTGTGCCATTATCCGACAGTAGCACCTTAGGGGACGCATATCTGCAGATAACTTCGTCTATTATTGCTCGTGCAATTGATCGTGCAGATTTGTCCTTGAGAGGAACCAAGATACTGAAACGTGAAAAGCTATCAATGCAAACGAGCAAGTAGTTGAAACCGTTTTCAGTCAAAGGAAGTTTCAACACGTCGACTGACAGACTGTCCCATGGCGCATGAGGTATAGGATAAGCGAGATTTGGAGATTCATGATGGAGAGAGGGGCGATGCTCAGCGCAAGAGGCGCATAAGAGGCAGTGACGAGTGATGTCTTTCCTCATGGAAGGCCAGAAATACGACCTTTGAGCTTGTTTGAATGATCTATCTTTGCCTGGGTGACCAGCAAGAGGTGAGTCATGAATGTGATACAAGATAGTTGGCACTAGGGCTTCTGGAATGACAAGCTGAGAGGCATGATGTAAATCATCGTCCTCAGATATGACAGTACTAGATTTATAGAGGACGTCATCTCGAAGCAGAAGGGAGTCTGGAGAGAATGGCAAGCTTGGAAGGTTACTGGCATCACCTGATTCAAGGTAGTAAATGAGACGTGAGCAGAAATGGTCAGAGCGTTGAGAGGATCTGACTTCTTCAATAGTAGGAAGTGACTGTGATGCTGTGAGCAGCGCAACAGGAGCGACATGACGGGACAGAGCGTCAGCGACAGAATTAGCTTTACCTGGGATGTACGCGAATGAAGGATTATATTCTTGAACGGTGAGTTGCCAACGGGCAAATTTTCCAGTTAAGCTGGTTCCTTTGAATAATTCTGTGACAGCGAAATGATCGGTCAGAACGTGGATGCGATATCCGAGTATTATGTCTTTGAAATGACGAAGAGACCAAACCACTGCGAGAGCTTCGCGGTGTGTGACGCTGTAATTGCGTTCAGCAGCATTGAGCAAACGACTGGCGAAAGCAACGGCGCGTGATTTACCGTTGTCGTCATGTTGCATGAGGACAGAGCCGATACCTATGTTTGACGCGTCAGTGCAAAGGGTAAAGTCCTTGTTGAAGTCGGGAAAAGCGAGGACGGGAGCGTTGCATAAGGCTTGTTTGAGGGTAGTGAATGCATTCTCGCGCTCGTCTGTCCATTCGAATTCTATGTTTCTTTTAAACAGTGATGTGAGAGGTTGAGCGATTTTACTGAAATCCTTGATGAATTGGCGATAAAATCCTGCGAGACCAATGAAGCTACGAACGTCGTCAGCAGAATTAGGAGTCGGAAACTGTGATATTGCATGAATTTTGTCATCAAGGGTGTGGATACCATCTTTGTCGACTTTATGTCCTAAGAATTTGATTTCGCGTTTGAGGAACTGGCATTTACTGAGTTTTAGCGTTAAACCGGCTTTCGCGAAACGTGACAGAACGTCTGATAAGGTATCGAGGTGTTCGGGAAGGTCTTTGGACGCGACTATTACGTCGTCCAAGTAGCAAAACACCGAATTACCTAAGAGGCCAGAGAGAGTTGAGTTCATTAGGCGCATGAAGGTTAAGGGTGAATTTCTGAGACCCATGGCCATACGCTTGAAGGCGTATTGGCCAGATGATGTGGTGAACGCTGTGTATTTCCGTGAACTTTCTTCCAGTTCGACCTGGAAAAATCCAGACTGAAGGTCGAGGGTAGAAAATACACTATTTGAATCACCTATTGACTGGAGGAGATCAGATAACACTGGCATTGGAAATCGATCGGGAATCGTCGCGGCGTTTAAACCACGGAAATCGACGACGACTCTCCACTCACCATTTGACTTGGGCACGAGGAACAGCGGGGCATTGAATGGCGAGGCCGCTGGTTCTATAATGTCCTCGTCCAGCATGGCTCTGACAGCGTCGTCTATCAACGTCCTGCGGCTATGCGGGATGCGATAAGCCGGGACGTATGTAGGAGTCGAGCCTGGAGTGAGGTAGATGGAATGGTAGACCGCATCGGTCTTTCCCAGGGGTTCACCAGGAAGGGAGACACAGGACCTGTAAGCCGATAATAGGGCGAGTAAATTTGGTCTTGACTCAGGGAAATCTACATCACCAAGATGCTGAGCAAGTAGAGGGGAAGGCTGTGATGGAGAGTCTGTGACAGGTGGTGTAGACAATGAAATATGACAAGGTGATGAGTCGACAGGGGTGACAGGGGCAGGATAGGGCAGAATTTCCCCTAGAGTCACGCCGGATTTAAGGAATATAGGATGATTAGTTAGATTTTGAATTGCAATACGGCAAGAACCATCATCCTCGAGAGTCGTAAGAACTGACTCTAGAGTAATACCTTTCACTCGAGTAGAGTCGGGCAAACATAATAGGTCTGTCCCGGGGAGCACACCTTTGACGGCAACTCGCACCAAACAAAGGTCAGTCTGTGTGACTACCACAGGGGAGGTCAACACGGCTTTCCTGAGTCTGGCGGTCGAGAGGACGTCAGAGAGTGTTGTGGGGGGGAGGTTGTTGTTGTCGCTGGGCAGCGCTTCGCTAAGCGAGTCGGCTGGCGTGGAGGATGACAAGGGAGGGGCAGGTATTACTGAGGGTGACTTGGGCAGGGAGGTAGAGACGGGAGGTGAGTCATGGCCAGACGTAGACGTGGCGATATAGACATCAGGTGAAGACAGAGACTCATGGGAGGGAGAGGCGGAGATGAAGGTACCATTCTGGGCAATTTGATGAATGGAAGGGAAAAGTGAGATGTTGAAATGTGCCATAGTATGGTAGCCTATTAACATGTCAGCTGAGAAACATACATCATCAATGACATAGAAATAATCTGATATGCAAGGTTCAAGTGGAGACAAGGAGACATCGAGGAGGACCTTGCTATGAGGCATGACAATGTTACCAGATATTCCACTAACGGTGATATCCGGAGGATAACTCTGAATTTTATGCCTTGAGGCGACAGAGAGTTTGTCAAAAGCATGAGATTTGATAATGTTTACCGCAGCGCCAGAATCAAAAAACGCGCGGCATGTCTGAGAAGCTGAGTTGACAGCAGTAGTAAGGCCTTGAAAGAATCCGGAGGATTTTACAGGAATACAAGGAAGAGGCGCTTGCTGAATTTCAAAGTGAACACGTGTTTTAGAAAACTTGTTGGAGGTAGAAGGTGAAGTTTTGAGAATTGGTTTAAGGATTACGGGGGTGTTTTGAGGCTTTGGCGCGAGTCGTTTCCCGAATGTTGAGAAGAAGATTGCATCTCCGATTTATATAATCGGCATTCCGCTAGCGAGTGACCACGTCTGTTGTGAAGGGAGCAGAAAGCATTTGGGTTGTATTGAGAGCGACCTTGGTCGTTGAGCAAGACGCGACAGTGAGCTGATACATGCCCTTTGAGTTCACATCGATGACAAGTTACGTTACTTGACTTTGAGCGATGACGAGATTGTGATCTATAGCGTGAGAAAGGGCGAGAACGTGGAGATGGTGTGCGACTGGGAGAATCGTGGTACCGAGAAGCTGGACTGCGAGGTGTCTGAATTAAACTGACTGGTTGAATTACTGGTGGTGGTGATTTCTCCGAAATTTTCTTACATAGATCGTACAGAAAATCTTCTTTGCTGAATTTAATGTCGCTTGCTACTGTGAATGTCGGTGAGTCGAGCTGAACAAGGAACAGGAAATATGACATGAGCCGTTTGAAATCCTCAGAAGATATTTTTCCGTTCTCGTCTATCCACTGTGAAGTTTTCATCTGGTCTGTTAATTCTGCGCTTAGAGAGGATGCAATATTCTCTGCTTTATATACATCATGCGTAGAACGGGCGACATGAGTGAGAGTTTGAGCAATTTTGAGGAAGGAATGAGTTGCACCTAATTTAGAGTGACCAGAGAAATGAGAAGTTAAAGCAGCAGTGAACTCATCATACGTTGAGAAGCTTAGGAATTTATCGGTTTTTATTAATTTACCAGCAAGGCTAGAAGGGTCATGACAGATGCGTGATTTTAGAATGGCCAGTTTCTCAACGTCTAAGTGAGCAGAGCGACGTGTACATTCGTCAGCGACACGACGAATAAAAGTGTGGACCGACTCAGAGTCTGTACCGGAAAATGGAGGAATAGAGACGTTGTCTGATATGAGAGTGACCTGAGGGGTAGGAACGGGAGTTGGTTGGCCGACAGACATCGTGGAGGAAATGCACTAACTTGAAATTCACTGAACACTAGGGAAACGAACGCAAATTGACGGAAGTTAAAGTACAATGAAGAAGGACATATAATGGAAATAATGATAATGGTACTTAACTAAATCTGTAGGGCGGAGGCCGGGATGATATAACACGTGGCGGCTGGACAGGCCACGCGGTGAGATGGGCGGTGAAGATGGGCGGGCGCTGGATGGTGGAGGATGGCGAGCTGGGATGATGTGGAAAACTCCGGGCGAAGGCAACCGGGCAGCAGAGTCGAATGGAAGGGTGGACGAAGGGCAGGACGAGGATGGAGGTTGACTTGATTCTTTTGACGTCGAGACGGGCAGGAAACGGTAGAGCAGGCACCATGTACGGCGAGGAACCTTGTGCTGGTAGACTCACTTGAACGGAGACTACTGCAGAAGGGGCGGCGAAGGGTCGTAATTTCAGAGACGCAGACGAGGAATGCCAGGGGCGAGGTGGGCGACTGTGTGGCTCTGGGTGGGCGCTGGGTGTGGGCGCGCGAGGTGGTCCGGTGTGGGTGGGCGGGTGGGCGGTTGGTGATGGGCGGTGAAGGCGAGCTTTTGATCTCGGGAGAACCTGGATTCTTTTTCGTCGCTTGGAAGGACGAAACACCGCTGCCAGCAGTATATTAGAGTCTTCTTTGATGATTGTTTTTCTCTAATACAAGGCAGGAATGGTAAGACAAGGCTGAGTTTTCTTATGTCTTATTTGTTGATACAGACTGATTGATATGATGAAACCGAGAGAGGTTTGAGTTGAAGTCGTGACTGAGAGGACCGAATGACTGATCTCGCCAGAGTCTGAAGGTGATCTGATTTGGATCTGATAGCAGCCTGGCTGGGTCGAGGGATGAAGGATAAGGAACTGCCATCCCGACTTGAGAGATTCCTTAGGAGTCAAGAGCGGATAAGGAGTGATAGTCACAGTACTCGTGGACACCTGCGGGAAAGGTGATATAGGACTCTAGGGAGTTTTGAGAAAACATGAACCTGTTAATCCGATAATTGGAAGGGTCGCCATCTCCTGGGATTAAGACTAGGCCAGGTGCGGGGATGTATCAACTTTCTCTCTCTCTCTCTCTCGGTTACCTGATACAGAGGGATTATGACTACTATTTATAGATAGAATGATACACTTTATTTGTTGTTAATCTTGTATACAGGATATTCTGGTTAATGTATTCCATCCTTAGAAAATTAATATTTGGCTCATTCTTGAAATGTAGAGTATCTTTGGAAATTTTTAAATCTCAATCATTACTAAATTACTCGGTTGATTATTAGATGCCTTCCCCCATTGTGACATTTAATTTTCCCACCACGCATGCCATGCCTTCTCTCATACATCATTCATAGTTTGGTTGTATGATGACGTGTAGGCAACAAGACTAACAAAATTTTAATGGACCATGAAGGATCAATATGACTCATTAGATTACATTAATATTTGGTCAGAAAATGGTGAAAATATCTAATAAAGAATCATAAAATACGAATAGTATAGGATCCATAAGAAGATATCATAAAATCAACATTGAGTCTTCAAATTGGCATGGAGAACTGGTTGTGATGAGATGTCCAATAGACTACCTGTATAGGAGTATGATGTACCAAATGTGTGATCAGAACAAACAAGAAGCATCACAAATCAAAACAAATGACTGCAAATGGTAGCTGCTACAAGGTAAACAAATTTATAATGTAGTTCTGTTAATGTTTTTAGGAAGCAGTGAGGCACCACAGCAGGACTTCAGTGATGGCCTGATGGAGGTGTTCTGTCTCGCCTCATCTTTACACATTGCCCAGTTACAGTTTGGCCTGGGAGGACCCACCAGATTGGGCCAGTGTTCATCTCTCAAGGTATGTTATGACAATACTTGCAGCAGTGTTGATGATAAAACTACAAATGATGGTAGCGGTAGTAGTCCTATGATAATAATAATGGTAGGATTTCATATTGTCAGTCATTGAAGTATGCCACCCCATACAACCAAGAAGCTGGTGTCCTTCCACTGCACGTCTCTCCTTTATGATCATCTAAATATTCTGAACTAGTGATTAGTCTGGGAAATTTTTATGCCACGGAGCGAATTATGGATTTGGCTGTATGACAGAGAGCACTGATATGTTGGAATGTACCTTGGCACAACATTTATCAAATGAGCAGGGTATGTAATTACACAGTATTTATCAATCTATCTGATACCTGTTCCTAAGAACTTCCTCCAGGGGATAGGCACGACAGAAGAGTTTCCATTTATTCTTGTCTTTACATTCCCTTCTTGCATGCTCTAATCCTTTCAATCCCCATCTTAGGGTGCTGCGCTTGATCCTCTCAATCACTCCACATTACATTTGTTACACCTATAGTAGACATACCTTATTTGTTATACACATTTTCATTACTTTTCATCATCTATTCTTCTTCCACCATTTATTCAACATGTCAATGAATGACTCTCTCATCTCATTGCTACCTTTCTTCCAGCTGTGCCTGAAGCGGGAAGCTCCTATGCAAGTGGATGGAGAACCCTGGGAACAGTCAGCTGGAACCATTACATTAAGACACAATAAACAAGCTTCCGTGCTGACCAGGGAGAGCAGCTGAGGAGACTGGCAGTAGATGATAGGTAAATGCAGGAGGCTGCTTGAAAGGTAAATGCTTTACTATTGGAAGGAAAGCTAAGGATAACTGATAAGTTATGGAAAACAGGATAACTATAGGGAGGAGAGGTTTGACAAGGGAAAAAAAATTAGGTAGGAGAGTAAAGGCTAGTTACACATGCTTTCAGATATTAGTTTCCTTTAGCATAATAGCTCTTACAGCATCCTGGATAACAAAACTGAAATAGAAGGAAAACTATGATTTTGTGCTCTACATCATTTCTAACTGAATGTTGATTGAGAAGCAAGGTTAAGGTTCTATTTAACTCCATTACCGAATTCTGCAGTAAAATTTACATTTTCTGATGCATTTTAATGTGTTTTGTGCAGAAATCACTATAAAAAGCAGTGGAAATACTTAGTTTTGATTGTATCGTCTCTTTTTCCAACAAGCTTGAGAATGTAGGGTTTCGGTGTAGAGGTTGAAAATGAGTCATTTGCAACGAATAAGTTACAAGAATCACTAGAAATACCCAAAAATACATTAGATAAACCCATAACCTAATCTAACCTAACCTGCACTCCCCCAAAGCAGCTTTTTAAAATAAAATTTTCCCTAACCTCCCCCACAGCAGCTTTACATTTGCGCTAGTCTGGCATCCCGGACGGCCTTTTTATTTTCAACTGGGGAGGGATGCACATTCTCCATGAGTGCCGCCAAACTTATTTAGGAAGTTACAATCAACACAGCTGGCCATCTTTGACAATATGGCGTCTTCTTTGTGTGTCCTACGCCTCCCTAATGTAATTGTAATACACAACTGAAGATTTTACCAGATTCCTTTTCCACTTCATAACAACTGAGTTGTGAACTTATCATTGGATCGGGCATCTACGGTAATTCAGAACACTTAAAAAGTGCGTGATACTAAATAGAAAATTATATATTTAATTCATATTCTCAATTTGGCACTGTGGCAGGTATCTCTCGTGTTCTGGATATCTACCCTTATGCGTGTCTTACACCACAATTTCCCTGGTATTCATGGCCCTACCAACTATCGAGGAGCTTAGTATTGTTGGGGATAAGTTTAACATTCTAAAGAGGATACAAACAAAACTTAATATTTCTGCCTCTTTTTGTAGTGATTACCGTATGAAACTCATTAAAATACATCAGAGAACACAGGTTGTACAGCAGAAATCCATGACAGAGGTACACTGAACCTTTACTATTACATTTTTTCATCAATGTGTTTACTAAGGTGTATGGAACTTGAATCTCTAGCTCAAAGGAAATTAGATCATGAGTATGCACACATAGAAACATTATCAAAGTGCATCCATCCATCGTTCTTGAGTTCTGAAATTCAGCTACCACCTTAGACCACAACAGACAGTATTTGAGGATAGTTCCAAAGATTACAAAAAAAATGTATATATATAGAAATGAATTAACTTATCAAACAAAAGTATCACTACAGTATGACCATATTTCACAGAATTGCGTGATATGTGTATGTATATGTATATTTATTAGGAAAATATGACACAAATGGACTTCACTAATATACAGTGGTGCACCAAATTTCACGGCATCACACTTCACGAATCAGTGTTTCGCAGCAACCACAGAACCACAGAATATTTCAGGATCAGACATTCATACAAAAATATCTGAGTTTTACTCAAAGAGAATGGTTTTCTCCATCACTCATCTAATTGTGTTACTATGATGACAACATAACTTCTTTTCATCAGTTGGAGATAGAGGTATGTTTTTGTGGTCTAAGCCATGACTTCATGTTAAATAACATAAGGATGCATGATGTCACTTGACCTACACAAGGCAGCTCCTGTGAACCTACTATCTGTTTTCTTCATCCATAGATATTTCTAAACTTTTTCTTAAAAGTAACTACTGTCCCTGCACTTACCACATCCTAGCTGAGTTTGTTCCACTCGTCTAATACCCTTTTAGTGAACCAATTTTTACCTTTCTTAACCACATGGGTGACTTTGTTTCTGACCATAAAAAACAGTTTTACCTAAATCTTGATTGTGAAGCAATCCTCAAGCTGCACTGGCCCTTCACTGGGTATGATACCATGTTACAATTGCTTCAATGGACCAGCATTGTTGCTAATCTGGACACAAAAACGCTGCAGCTTGGCTTAAGTAGTCTCATGGGAAGCTCAGTTTCTGAGCACAAAGGCACATTAGTCTTGAGAACCAAGCTATTCTCAAGCTGCATCAAGACTGCTCCTGAGCTCGTTTGGGGAAGATATGAAGCTGTATTTGGTTTCAAGAAGCTAGTATTGCACCGATCTACATTATAAACAAAACTCACAGGATCAAAGCATTAACTTTCATGGAATTGCATTTCACGCACTTTTTTTGCATAATCAAGTAAGCATGAAACATGATGCACCACTGTATATCTCAATGTGTATGCTTCTTGGTTGAATAATTAATTAATATTGTCGCCTGTGCTTTTAGTTTTGTAATGTCACAGCTCTTTATATTTCAGATAAATAAAAACAAGCTTTAATTGTGTTGAACATGAGAGAGAGAGAGAGAGAGAGAGAGAGAGAGAGAGAGAGAACACACACACACACACACACACACCTTATCCATCATTATTTAATTATGACTTTTTTCTAATTTCAATACATGCCTTTTCTTGTGCGGGGACCATATTACTTATGCATATTCCAGTTTGGTCTGATCATTGTTGTTATAATTTTCCTCATATCTTTATCTAGGAAATGAAAAGCCATCCGTATATTTCTTAGCATCTTGAAAGTGTCACCAAATATTCTGTGTGTGTGTGTGTGTGTGTGTTCTGTATTTACCTAGTTGTAGTATACAGGGCCTGAGTGTGTGTGTGTGTGTGTGTGTGTGTGTGTTCTCTCTGTGTGTGTGTGTGTGTTCTGTGTGTGTATTTACCTATTTGTAATATATAAGAAAAGAGCTATGCTCGTACTGTCCCGTCTCCAAATCTACTATTATACAGTTTGCTTTTGAAATCATGAATATTTCTTGCATTAATTACTTCTGCATCAAGTTTATTGTGTGTGTGTGTGTGTGTGTGTGTGTGTGTGTGTGTGTGTGTGTACGCACCATGACATGTCAGTTCCTGGGAGTTTTACTCCCTTATCTTTTACATGACAATATATATATTATGACATTTAGAACTGAATTTGCATTGTTACCAGAATACATGTAAAACTCTAGAATGCATTATGATGGGCAGTATTATAGTAAGGTAGCCATGCTTTTTTTTATGTACCTAAGGATTAAAACAAGAATTATGGCTAAACTAAAGAAATACCAAGTGTAGCCAACAACCATACATCTCAATTTCCTTTGTCTAGTTTTACTAGTCTACCCTACCTCAGTCATAATAATTGTAGTCAGGCTGTTGTGTGACATTCTCTTGTATTACAAGGTATCATGATATACTATACTAGGAAAATTCTGAACACTTTTTACTTGTCTGATGTGTATGTGTACAAATATGGCACTTTGATAATGATTGTTGTGGTTCACATAAGCGAGTCTGATTTTTCAAATAACTTATATCATTAGATGGCTTACTTATATTTATATTTGATGACTGTTCCTATGAACTCCCAGGGATGGCCATGACAAAATTCTCCATTTATTCCTGTCCTTGCATTCGCTTTTAATTTCTCCTTCTTCTTCCTCTCACATACTTGAGCACTGTCCTATTTCATTGGGGGCTTCTTGCACCCAACACATCGATCATACTCATATATATTCTTTTTGCCATCTCACTTTGTCATTTTTATGTACCCAAACAACCTTAGGATGCTGCATTTGCCTCTCAACCACTCCAAATTTCATTATTTCATCTATAACTGACATAACAAATCTATTATACACATTTTTATTACTTTCACCATCCATTCCTCTCGCACCACAAACATTTCTCAAGTAACTCATTTCAACTGCTTGGATCCTTGGCTATTGTCTCTCATTCAACATCCGTCTCATTTGTATATGTGATTTTTGATATAATCATTCCTTCACACCATCCCTTTCTTTCCTCAATTTTTTTTCTACCAAAGTGCCATTAGATGTATGCACTATAAGCAGTTGCCCAGTGCAAGGAATGACAAAGACAGACAAGACTAGGACAAGTCGTTCCTGACTATCATTCCTGTCAAGGAAGCTAGTCATATTTGGATACATTTGCTCTGGACTAACTAGCAACATTATAACCTGAAGAGTGTAGTCTTCAACTTTGCAGCTGGTGAAAAAATGTTGAAAAGTCAACTCTGGGATTGAAGGGCCAATTTGCATGAGACTGATAATCCTGTAAATGATTTTCATAGTTTTGAGGTGGCTGTTTACAAAAATGTAGCAAGTAGAGATGGACCGAGTGAGGTGATGACAGAGGTCAAAGAAAAACTTATTTCAAATTTAGATGGCATGTTGGATGTCAGTAATTACGATTGATATGGCTAGTGTCCATGCTAACTCACTCAGCCTGTTGACCTGAGGCTAATCCTCAATCCAGATCCATACCCAAGCACCTGGGCTGAGAAACCCACCCAACTAATGAATTCACACTCTGGAGTTAATGAGACCGAAACTCAGGTTCATTGACCCTGACCCAAGGCAAAATGAGGTGACTTTGCCTCACCTTGCACTTACCATTTGACTGGATATGGAAATGCTACAATTCAAGTACAGATAGAAAAAACATATTTTGTACTGTACAATACTTGAAATACATTAAATCGTATTCATAGCTGTAAAATAACTGTATTGTACTCCATACTGAACTGCACTGTACTACATGCTCTGATCATCAGACTCCATAGCACATTTTCATTCTGATCAACTTCAACAAATTGACAAAAATAAGGTACAGTGTGTGTGTGTGTGTGTGTGTGTGTGTATTTACCTAGTTGTAGTATACAGGGCCTGAGCTACACTCGTGTGGTCCTGTCTCCGTATCTATATTTATCCAGTTTTTCCTTCAGTAGACGTACATTCTTTGCCATTATCACTTTTTCCTTCACTCCATTCCAAGTGTGTGTGTGTGTGTAATTTTGAATGTATAATTTTGAATGGAACTCATGATATGACAGATGACCGTTGAAAACAAGGATACTAAGGGTTTATGACAGAACTAGTGAATCACATAGGTCTTGAGGTCTTGAGTGGTGTAGAACTAGTGAAACCAGTGTACATTTACCCTCAACTTTGGCCTTTAATTACACATTGTCCAACTTTTATAGGTCAAACTCATTCCCTAGAATCAGAATTGTATCATCTGCCAATAGAATTGTATTCAGACTTCATTCACTATTTACACACCATTTCACTCCAACATAATCAACCTTTGATTACAACTCTGTTATTACTATCTATTCTATCTATAGCCTCCATGGCAGAAGAGCTTCCACCTTTCCCTATCCATACACTCCTTCCTTGCTAGTTCAATCCCTCACCCTCTATCAGCAACTTTTTCATGCATGTGCTCGTGAATCTTATCCTTGCATCTTACAACTGGCCTTCCTCACCTAGGACCCTCAGTTTCACTCACATGCACTTTCTTCACAAACTCATCACTCTTCTCTGTCTCCATGTAACTGAACCACCTCAACGTATTTCTTTCACCCATTCCAATACACTACACATCACTCCATTTGCACAGGGTTCCATGCCACATCTTTCATACACACTTTCATTACTCTCACCCTGACATCTTGTGATGCCACATGCTCTTCTCAGATAACTCATTCCCACACCATGCACTCTTGACTGTTGTGCTCTATTCCATGTCTTAAATCTCTGATCCATACATCAATGTTGGCAGGAGAATACTGTTCCTTAAACCCCTCTTTACCTCTATGGACACATTTCTTCCTCTCATGACCCTTGCAAGTGATCCTATGACACACCTGCTTTTCACAGCTCTATCTTAATACACCACCCACCTTATTACACCATAATACACACCCATGCCTCACACACCTTTCTATGCCAAAATTTTAATTAATTTCCCTATTTACCCTTATACTTAAATTTGCAGTCATATAAAAAGCCTTCTCTCCATTGAACAACTTTTTACCACACCATACATCTTCAATACATTCCACATTGCCGTCCAATTGATTCTGTCATATGCTTTCTCAAGGTCCATGAATGCAGCATAGCCTCTCTTACGTTAGCATTTCTTTTCAAATCCCATCCCGGGAGAAAACATCTGATCGGCACATGCTTTACCTTTTCTATACCCTCCCTACTATTCACAAATCCTACTCTATGATTTTCTGTACAACTGTACAACTTTTCCATGAAATTATCCAATAACTTAAAATCATGTTAGTAGCTATCATTAATTATTTATATTTATTTACGCAAGTAATCTTTTTTTACACATGTGGTGTGACACTCAATAAAAAAGAAAAACTTGATCCAGAGAAAAAATATGTTTTACACATACAACAGCCACATGAAGAGGATTCACATATTTTGCTAAGGAGATGTAAACCTAAAACAACA
>JAPQNM010000018.1:9826022-9828522 GCA_029783475.1 Metacarcinus magister
TCTCTCTCTCTCTCTCTCTCTCCTCTCTCTCTCTCTCTCTCTCTCTCTCTCTCTCTCTCTCTCTCTCCTCTCTCTCTCTCTCTCTCTCTCTCTCCTCTCTCTCTCTCTCTCTCTCTCTCTCTCTCTCTCCTCTCTCTCTCTCTCTCTCTCTCTCCTCTCTCTCTCTCTCTCTCTCTCTCTCTCTCTCTCTCTCTCTCTCTCTCTCTCTCTCTCTCTCTCTCTCTCTCTCTCTCTCCTCTCTCTCTCTCTCTCTCTCTCTCTCTCTCTCTCTCTCTCTCTCTCTCTCTCTCTCTCTCTCTCTCTCTCTCTCTCTCTCTCTCTCTCTCTCTCTCCTCTCTCTCTCTCTCTCTCTCTCTCTCTCTCTCTCTCTCTCTCTCTCTCTCTCTCTCTCTCTCTCTCTCTCTCTCCTCTCTCTCTCTCTCTCTCTCTCTCTCTCTCTCTCTCTCTCTCTCTCTCTCTCTCTCTCTCTCTCTCTCTCTCTCTCTCTCTCTCTCTCTCTCTCTCTCTCTCTCTCTCTCTCTCTCTCTCTCTCCTCTCTCTCTCTCTCTCTCTCTCTCTCTCTCTCTCTCTCTCTCTCTCTCTCTCTCTCTCTCTCTCTCTCTCTCTCTCTCTCTCTCTCTCTCTCTCTCTCTCTCTCTCTCTCTCTCTCTCTCTCTCTCTCTCTCTCTCTCTCTCTCTCTCTCTCTCTCTTTTTTTTTTTTTCTCTGCGCACCAGTGCACTCATGATGTATGGAGAGAGGAAGGCACCAACACGGGAGCACATCATGCCGAAGCCCATGCCCTGCGTCCTGACCTCCGTTGGGTACAGCTCAGACGAGAAGAGAAATAGTACGCAAAAGGCACTGGCGGAAGCCATCTTACCAATCATCCCCAGCGTTATGGACAGCGAGTGCAAGTCTGCGGAAGGAAATTGTATTTCAATGGCTCTGAACAACACCGGCAACACTTCGCCACACACCATGTACCTGAGAAACCGGTGGACACCAAGCCTTTTTTGCATCAAGGCTGTAAAATAGATAGATCATAGAAACAATTGTAAACTCCTTTTCTTTACAGTTCAACGAGTTCATTTGTAATGCCCGAAATATTTATGTCTTATACAGTACCCACCCCCCCCTCCCTCCCTATCATTCTTTAAATCAGTTTTCTATGAAAAGAAAATTATTTCCTTATATTAGCTTGAATAACATTCATTTCCAATTAAAATCAAACTCCATATCTTAAAGTAATTAACTTAACTAGATTTCCCTTCATAAGTTTGATAAGACAAAAGATGATGTAACATCTTATTAACCTTACCCAAACACAGTTTTCGCGCCAAATCCCAGTGAGTTATCTAATGAGCACGGTTTTTCTCATGTATTAGTTGAAATCAAGTTCATTAGCTTAAATAGTAACACTTTCTCTACACCAAAATTAATTCTATATAATTTAGTAATAATCTCATATCTCAATGATCTGTAATTATAGAAATCAAATGTAAGAAAAATTCTTAATGAGTCACCCTTATAGACGCTATCCTGCCTTCGCGGGAATCCATTGTTAAGCTCAGTCCGCGTCTCTTCCCCCCCACGATCAGGTCTGTGTTGAGTGTTACGTAAACATCTCTTAATATTTCCTAAATCCTTAGTCATTCAGTGTTCTCATGTATTCAATAATCTTCCCTTTGAATATGTAAAGTCATTTAAAGCCCTTTTAAGGCTGATTATTAATTAATAATAGCAATTCTTCCATTTTTATTATGGGGCTGCATCTGAGACCGTATGGTTCTCTTTCAACCCTTGAATATGTTTCATTGGTCATTATATATCCCTTTCACCTTAATATTTGTTATATTGTTCAAGTATTATCCCCTTTGAGTGTGTTGGGAGTGTATTGTTTAACTCCGTCCGCGTCTCTTCCCCCCCACGATCAGGTTCCACCAGTGCCACACCAACACATATTCACACACACACACACTCACATTGGTTTCCCCATTAGATGTTTGTCGTATTTTGGATCATATGTTTTGTTTAAGAAATAAGTCTGGAAAGTGAAGATTAAATTGGACAGTGTTAAACCTAGGAAAAATTTGTGATTGAATTTGTTTTGTGTATTAATCAAAGTGAAAACCTGTGGAGTGATCACCAGTCCTTATTGAGGTCTTTTGTACCCAATAACTGAATAATTACACTGTATGTCAACTTGTGGAAAAGGATGTGAAAAGTTAGTTTCGTTTTTTTTTCTTCTCTTGTTGGTAAATAATAATTATACAAAGAAAATTAGAAGTTATTTCATTCGTGACATATGTCTCCCCCAGTGGTAACCAGAGTGACTCCTTGTGGCTAAGGTTGATTACTACCAAAATTACAACAACATTGACCAGTGGCCAACTTTCGAAAGGGGTCCTACTTCCCTCATAGTAGGTGGTGGCAGTGAAATACCGACCCGCTTAATAACATCATATATAAACCCCAGAGCATGACCGGGAGGTGGTAATAAATGGTAATCATAACAGCAT
>JAPQNM010000018.1:9843522-9856022 GCA_029783475.1 Metacarcinus magister
CTCCTTCGCTCTGATTGGCTGGTGAGTGACCTGAGCCGAGGCCTACGTGAAAGAGCCTTGCCTGAGCGCGTGACACGTGTGTGTGTGTGTGTGTGTGTGTGTGTTATGCTTTCTCATTCCCTATGTTGTTTTCTTATTTCTATTTGCTGCGATCTCAGTAGTACTATTCTTATCTGTTTGTTTTTCAGTGCTCGCCTGACCTGCTCAGTGCTCGCCTGACCTGCTCAGAGGAGGACGTGCTGCTACTTGCTCGCGCTAACAAGGGATACCAGGTTGTATTTATCCATAACAGATATTTTATTGTGTTTTAGTGCGTCAACACAAGGGATACTAGGCTATATTGTTACCATAACAAGTATTTTATTGTGTTTTGTGTGTATTTTTGGGCAAAATTATTTAGATGGCTGAGTGTGTTGTACTCAATATAGGCGAGGGGGTTACAAGTATGGAGGGTGGAGTAGTGAGGTGTGGTTCCTGTGGAATGGAGAGACAATGGATGGTAAGTGAATGTAAGTTGTGTGAAGTGTTAGCTAGAAATGTAGCTTTAGAGGAGGAGGTTAAGGAAGTGAAAGTTTTGTTGGCACAGACGAGGCAACAGATGCAAGAGGTAAGGCGGGAAGTTAGCGTCAGGTCAGAGACAGGGGGGGGATAGTTGGAGGGTTGTGGATAGGGGAGGGAAAGGGAGGGTGAGCCCTCCCTTGTGTGAGGTGGAATTTCCTCCCCTGTGTGAGGTGGAGTGTAGCAACAAGTTTGGGTTGTTAGCTACACAGGAGGAGGAAGAGGTCGTGATAGAAGTAGCAGGAGAAGGGGACAGGACACCCAAGGCGAAGATAGTGAGGAGGAAGTTAGATGGGAAGGAGAGGAAGAACAGGGAAAGGTTAGAAGGATCGCAGGAAGTGTTAGTTCTGGGAGACTCAAGGACGGGGTAAAGAGAGGGAGGTACATACATGAACTTAGTGTCTTTTATACAAACAGTAGAAGTGTAATAAATAAGATAGATACACTTAGAGGTATTGCATGTGTAGAAGAGTTAGATATTATAGGTATTACAGAAACTTGGTTAAATATTGCAGGCAAACATTTCTTACCTGAAGTAGGAATAGATGGGTACACTTTTTTTTCACAGGGATAGAGTAGGGAGGAGAGGGGGAGGTGTGGCACTGTACGTTAGAAACACATTAAATAGCTATGTCAATACCACAATAAAAACAGATAGGAATACGGAATCATTATGGATTGACATTATTATAGGAGGGAAAAAGTTTGTTGTAGGGATTATATATAGACCTCCGGATTTAGACGAAGCAGCTAGTGCACCCCTGATACAGGAGCTTGCAAGAGCATCTAGGTATAATAATGTGTGCATTATGGGGGACTTTAATTATAGGAGAATAGACTGGGATAGTATGACAGGAGACGGGTGCTCGGAGGAATTCTTAAATGTCGTCCAGGATGGTTTTTTCACACAACTTGTAAGGGAACCAACGCGACAGGGAAATATTTTAGATCTGGTCTTCACGAATAATGAAACTTTGGTCAGTCAGGTTGAGATAGGAGCTAGATTTGATGTTAGTGACCACCACGAAATTAGATTCAAGATTAATGCAAAGAGGGAGATAGAACAAAACACTGCTTTAGTACCAGATTTTAGAAAAGCCAATTACCAGGGCCTCAGACACCACCTCCAGAGTATAGATTGGGAGGGAATAGGAGTAGGCAGAGAGGAGGATCAAAACATTGAGGTAGAATTACATTATAATAGCATAGTTAGGGAAATTCATACAGGGCAGGAACAGTATATAACTAAGAGGAGGATTAGGTCAAATAGAAATGATCCAAAATGGATGAATAGCAGCATTAGAAGGGAAATTGGATTAAAAAGGGGACTCTATAGGAGAATTAAAAGGGGAGAAGTACAGGTAGTAGGGTAGTATAATGACCTAGCTAGGAAAGTTAAAAAGGATGTTAGGACTGCAAAGAGGAATTATGAGGTTAGGATAGCTAGAGATGCCCAGAAGGATCCAAAGGGATTCTATCGGCTGTACAAGGCTAAAACAAAGGAAAGAATAGGACCTCTTAAAGGAATGGATGGCAGGTTGATAGAAAATGGTGAGGAAATTAGTAAGGAATTAAATAAATACTTCTTGTCCGTATTTTCTCAGGAAGAGTCGGGTAGGGAACTGGAGCCAGTACAGATCTTTAGGGGACAAGAGGTTGATAAATTAAGCGAAGTAGTCATAAGTAGGGAAGTAGTTAGCAAGGAAATAGATAGACTTAAAAAGACTAAATCTCCAGGGCCGGACGACATTTTTCCGAGGATTCTTAGGGAATGTAGAGAAGAACTCGTTGAACCCATTGCGATGATTTTTAGAAAATCCCTAGACACAGGAGTAGTTCCTAGGCTATGGAGGCAGGCAAATGTAGTTCCTATATTCAAGAAAGGAGATAAGGCAGAAAGTAGTAACTACCGCCCAATTAGTTTAACATCAGTGGTAGGCAAGATGTTAGAAGCTATCATAGCAAGGGCAATTAGAAAACATTTAGATGAACACAAGCTAATTAGACATAGTCAACATGGTTTTAGCAAGGGGAAGTCCTGCCTGACAAATTTATTATCCTTCTATAGGAAAGTATTTGAAACCATAGATAAGGGGGACGAGTATGATATAGTTTATTTGGACTTCAGTAAAGCCTTTGACAGAGTACCCCATAGGAGACTGTTAAGTAAAGTCAAGGCTCATGGCATAGGTGGGAAGTTACTAGAGTGGATTAGGGAATGGCTTACTAGTAGGGAACAGAGGGTACAGATTAATGGGAAGAAATCAGAATGGGGTAATGTCACTAGTGGGGTACCACAAGGATCAGTACTAGGACCATTGTTATTCATAATCTATATAAATGACTTAGAGACAGGAATAAACAGTGATATCAGTAAATTTGCCGATGACACAAAGATAGGAAGACCGGTAAAGAATTTAGATGATGCTAGGATGCTGCAGGATGACTTAAATAGGCTGTACGAGTGGTCAGAGAAATGGCAGATGCAGTTTAATGTTAACAAGTGTAGCATTATGAGTGTAGGTAAAGGTAATAGGTCTGTAGACTACACATTAAATGACAATACCTTAGGAAAGTCTTATAGTGTGAGGGACTTAGGAGTTCAAATAAGCAGTGACTTGCGCCCCAGGGAACAGTGTATTATAGCTAGAAATAGAGCCAACAAGATAATGGGATTTATTAGTAGGTGTGTGACAAATAGGAGTTCTGAGGTTATTCTGAGGTTGTATTTAGCGCTAGTAAGACCCCACTTAGATTATGCAGCTCAGTTTTGGTCCCCTTATTATAGGAAAGATATAGGCTCCTTGGAGGCAGTCCAGAGAAGAATGACCAAGATGATTCAGGGGCTGAGAAATTTACCCTACAAAGATAGGTTAAAACATCTTAATCTCCACTCCCTAGAGAGAAGGAGGGCAAGAGGGGATTTGATTGAGGTTTTCAAATGGGTAAAAGGAATTAATAAGGGTAACATTGATCAGGTTTTAGAATTTAGTAGTCAGGATAGGACACGTGGAAATGGGTACAAGCTAGAAAAACTTAGATTCAGGACAGACATAGATAGATATTGGTTTACTAACAGAGTGGTGAACGATTGGAATAGGCTGGGTAGACACGTAGTAAGTGCTGAGTCAATAGATAGCTTTAAAAGATGGTTGGATCAGAGTATGGATAGGGATGACAGGTGGGATGGCTAAATATTGGATTATTCCAAGGGTGGGGGGCAAGGAGCTGCCTCGTGTAGGTCATTAACTGGCCTCTTGCAGTCTCCTCATTTCTTATGTTCTTATGTTCATTTTTCTTCTCTCTCTCTCTCTCTCTCTCTCTCTCTCTCTCTCTCTCTCTCTCTCTCTCTCTCTCTCTCTCTCTCTCTCTCTCTCTCTCTCTCTCTCTCTCTTTTCTTTGTTAATCCTTCCTCATACCTTCCTTCTTTTACTTCGTACACTTTGTGTGTGTGTGGGTGTGGTGTGTGTGTGGGTGGGGTGGGTGGGTGTGGGTGGGTGGGTGTGTGGGTGGGGTGGGGTGTGTGGGTGGGGTGTGTGTGTGTGGGTGGGGTGGGTGGGTGTGTGTGGGTGGGGTGGGTGTGGGTGGGTGGGTGTGTGTATGTGTGTGTGTGTGTGGGTGGGGTGTGGGGGTGTGGGTGTGGTGTGGGTGGGTGGTGTGTGTGTGTGTGTGTGTGTGTGTGTGTGTGTGTGTGTGTGTGTATGCGCTTGACAGGTGACCTGTCCTGAGGGTGAACAATTAGTGCTGCCGTTTGAAGGGAGTTTACAATATTTATTTTATATAGGAAATACCTCATTTTATTGCTATATTCCTTCATATTGTATTTAGAACACAGTTATTGCAACATATACCTTAATTTCTTCTACGGTGAACGTTGATAAAAGTGATAACGTTTTTTAAGCAACACTGTAAAAAATGTATGCCGCGCTTCGATATTCATATGAATATCGTAAGCGTAGAATGGTAACTTTTCTTTTATACATGATTTTTATATATTTGATGTTGCATGGATTTTCGTTAAAGCATTTTATATGCCTTTTACTTATGTACATCAAGTTCTCACTGGCTAGTTCTCGTAGACATGGCAACGTTGGACCCATGGGAAGACTGGATCTGTCGGACTACTATAATACTATATAGTGCTCGATGGGTAACTAGAATAGAATGGACTCAGTGACGATGAGGCCAATCAGAAAGCGCGGCTCTCTTATTGCGATCAGTAGTAGTCCCACCGTCGCGTCCGAGTTGCTCTCATCCTCAAGGAAGATGGCAATAACCGGCAGAAATTCAATGAACACAATGACTGAATCGTGTCGCTCAACCCATCTAGTAGCGCAGAGGCTGACCACCTTCTTCCGCTTCGTGGACGTGTGGCCTTTCACGAGCTCAGAAAACTTCATCAAGCGCATGTTTGAGGAATAGATGAAGCTGTACACTTCGTTGAGGGTCTGGAGAGCGAGCTTTACCTCTTTTGTGTCACAGGTCTTGACCAGGACGAGGTTCAGCCGATGATTGAAGCAAAGAATCATCTTTGCGAGCGGATATTCTCACACTACCAAGGTTGCACACCCACGGAACTTGCCCATCATGGCACTGGCCCCGTCAAAGCAGAAGCCTGCTCAATACTCAAGATGAGGGTGAACATATGCATTATATCATTCTTTAACAACAGTTTTAGTCCTACATCTAACATTACTTCTAATAATAGCAAGCATTCTACTTACTTTATTATACTGTGCCAAACATTGTTCACCTACTTTAAGATCACTGGAAACTATTACTTCTAGATCTCTTTCATTGGTAGTGTTGCTCAAAGGTATACTATCAATAAGATAATCCTCTAATGTATTACTGCTACCTAGATGCATAACATTACACTTGCTATTGTTAACCTTTATACCCCACCTAAAAGCCTAGCTAAGAAGAACAGTAATGTCCTGTTGAACAAAACCTGCTTTAGTAACTATTTTTATATCATCGGCAAACTTGAAACATTTTCCTTGTATACCTATGTCTATATCATCTACAAACAATACAAAAAGTAGTAGGCTAAGAACAGAACCCTGTGGAACCCCACTAACTACATCCACCCACTTAGATTGTGCACCATTTAAAACAACTCTCTGTTTTCTATGTTTGAGCCAATATCTTATCCAAGTAACTACTTGATTACAAATGCCAAAGTGTTCTAGTTTAGAAATTAAAAGTGAATGCTTTACAAAAATACATATAAATCTCATCAACATCATCTCCATTATCAATACAATTGATAACCAAGTCAAGGAACTCAATAAGATTAGTGAGACAACACTTTCCCACTCTAAACCCATGCTAATTACTATTGAGCAATTCAAATGAATCAACATAAAACTTATTTTTATCTTTATAATCTTTTCAATAATCTTACTAATGATAGAAGTTAAGCTAATCAGTCTGTAGTTACTAACATCATCTAGTCTACCTTTTTTAAATACTAGTCTTATGTGTACTACCTTCCAATCAGGCGGAATGTCTCCATTACTTAGAGACGCATTAAAGATAATAGATAATGATGTTGCAATTTCTTGTAAGAGTTCCTTAATTATCCTACAATGAATGCCATCGGGCCCCGCTGATTCACTTTTATCAATACTATGAATAGCAATCCAAACATCACTTTTGCTTATTTCAATATTTTCCATCCTATATAACAAGGTATAAGTGAAGTGCTAGTATTATTGACGTAATTGTTGCCTGTGCTAGAACATTTAGTTGGATTAAAAACTGAGCTGAAGTGTTCACTAAGCTGGTTAGCAATGTCCTGGTTTTTAACTTAATGCTTACCATCCACTAACAAACAGGTGTCAAAAAAAGCAATTTTGTGTCGCGATTGCCATATATTAGCAAAAACTGTGTCCACATCAATCCAAAAACTGTCCACACACTCTTTGCCATATAATTTCACAAACATTGTTCAAAAGTATTTGCCAGATTGCAAATTTAGAAGCACAGTATATTAAATAATAATAGTAATGAACAGAAATATTTATATACTTAATTAATAAAAAAA
This sequence comes from Metacarcinus magister, assembly GCA_029783475.1. Classification (NCBI taxonomy): domain Eukaryota; kingdom Metazoa; phylum Arthropoda; class Malacostraca; order Decapoda; family Cancridae; genus Metacarcinus; species Metacarcinus magister. The sequence goes on from JAPQNM010000018.1 coordinate 9,850,130, forward strand.
AAAAATTACAAAACAGAATCATGTATATAATATCTTAAAGAATTATCCTACCAAATCAACCAAATCATGTGTAAAAAAATATGTAAAATATAAAAACATATCACACCTTATTGTTGTACATTAAATGTATTAGCATACTGGACCATTACCATATTTCCCTACTTAATGTGAGTTTAGATAAGATAAAACTAGAATTCTAACATCTACTAAAGATATATTTTTTCATCAAAAATACAATTTAAAGTTCATTGTATTATGTATGTGTTCTATAGACATTTAAGGTTGTAAAAATTATTTATTTTCAATATGACTCAACATGCAACACAAAAGTTCATTTCTTACTCACTGTGAACGGCTGCGAACACAAGCAGGCAGACTTTTTTGGTTATATTTTGGTCATGAACAAATAAAACTAGGGATACCAGATTTGATAAAATTGCAGATATTGGCCATATATAAAAGAAAATGGCGCTTCAATACGTAGTGTGTGTTCAAACGCATCATAGTTTACGAATGTAATAATTCAATATTGTTGCAACCGTATGGTCACATGTTCACAATTTGTTTAGCCTTGCTAAAATGAGCCCAATATTGCGACAATAGAATTTATTAGATTAATAATAACTAAAAAATCGATTTACGTCCTTCCCTCAGTTCTTAACAAATTCTGTTTCTGATTTGAAATTAACATTAATTATTAACTATTGTCTACTAAAACTAACTATTGTCAAATTTGTTAACAAAAACAATATTAAAATTAGTAATAATTTGATATATCACACCTTATTGTTGTACATTAAATGTATTAGCATACTGGATCATTACCATATTTCCCTACTTAATGTGAGTTTAGATAAGATAAAACTAGAATTCTAACATCTACTAAAGATATATTTTTTTCATCAAAAATACAATTTAAAGTTCATTGTATTATGTATATATGGATTAAGAAACAAAAAAACTCTACATATATATATATATATATATATATATATATATATATATATATATATATATATATATATATATATATATATTGACTTAATGCACAAAAAATACATGTTATTAAATTTGTGTTAAATCGACACTGAAAAGGAGGTAGCTAAGTAAGATATGGCAATTAGTTTTCGGTGAGACAATATTTACCCTACCCTCTCCATATTGTCTTTCCGTAGTTGAGAATACAGAAGAAGTGCTTCCTAGACCCCTCGCTCCGGTCCTATAGCTCGCCTTTTATGATCCGCAGGTAATACGGTGATAGTATTCTTGCAGCCCCCACCCTATAGTTTGTGCTGCATTTCATGCCATGGTACAAGCTTCAAGCAGAAGTGACCATCTTCTCGTCCACCGGCACTGGCTTGTACACTCTGTTGGAGAAACAAACTCTAGCACCAGACAAATAAATGGACCAAATCAAGGTATAGCCACAATTAATAAGGGATAATATATGACAATAATAGCTGTGTGTGTGTGTGTGTGTGTGTTATAAAGGCATAAGATCCATTCTGAAAATTGTAAAAATATGTAAAGTTTGTGGGTCTATTGCGTCTCTTCGTGAGTCATATGATATAATCAATGTCAAGAAATTCTAGATACAACATAACGGAGTGGATGAGACAATGAGTCGGATTAAAAAGATGAAAATGAATAACATAATGAAAAAAAATCTAAAGGAATTCCACAATTGACATGTTAAAGAGATGAATAGTAACAATCAAACACGACAGCAATGGAACACCCAAACAAGAAACTTCAGCTAAAGGTACTGTGGATACAATTAATAACAAGGTAGTTTATATACTAAAGATTTATACCAAACTATCATGGAGTTTTGATACGTCAAAATCAATGCAAAGGTTTCACAGGAAGCCCTGTATAATAGGGAGTTAAAAGTTTCATTTGACAAAAGATCGCAATAAGATTTGGGAATTAAAGAATGTTTGGACTAATATTGGTATAACAAAGAATCAGTCCATACTTTAGTGTGTGAGCGTCTGCTTTCTGCCCCTCCATCTGGGTTATGGTGTCCGGCAGACAGGTGTTGACAGTTTCCCACAGCAGCACGAAGGACACAGAGGCCACGGCAGCCACCAAGCCGAACACCACAGAGATGGCCCACGGATGATTAGGCTCCTGAACAAGAGTGTTAGTAATTCACGTGGAGAAGAGGAAAAGGTTTTAAAAGGCGGTTAGAAATAGGACACTGCATCACCTCATCTAACAAAAATATAATCTGTGAAAAATAATCATTGAGTTTTCAATTATTATTTTTTAAATCAAGGAAGGAAAAAGTGGAATTCTAATGATAGCAAGGAAGCGTAGAAATATAATAATTTTCAGATATTTTTTGTTATGCAGCCATACCTCCATATATATTGAGATGATAGATGGAATAAAAGAAACGTTGAGGTATGTACTCTGAAGAATTCACAATTCAAAGCATATCATGAATTGTTAAAAAGAAAATTGGAGTAAATTGTGAAGATATTCCTGACTGGTTTCATCATAGTTTTAATAAAACTAGAACTAGAAAAATAATCAATCTGATTTGATCTATTATATATATATATATATATATATATATATATATATATATATATATATATATATATATATATATATATATATATTTACATATATATATATATATATATATATATATATATATATATATATATATATATATATATATATATATACATATATATATATATATATATATATATATATATATATATATATATATATATGTGTGTGTGGGTGTGTATATATATATATATATATATATACACACACCCACACACACACATATATATATATATATATATATATATATATATATATATATATATATATATATATATATATATATATATCTGCGCACCAGTGCACTCATGATGTATGGAGAGAGGAAGGCACCAACACGGGAGCACATCATGCCGACGCCCATGCCCTGCGTCCTGACCTCCGTTGGGTACAGCTCAGACGAGTAAAGAAACATTACGTCGAAGGCACTGGCGGAAGCCATCTTACCAATCATCACCAGCGTTATGGAGAGTGAGTGCAAGTCTGCGGAAGGAAACTGTATTTCAATGTCTCTGAACGACACTTCGGCAACACTTAGCCACACACTATGTAGTACGTACTATAGTATTATAGTGCCATAGTACCTCATCGGTCGACACCACACCTTTTTTGCATTAACACATCATACTGTAAAATAGATAGATCATTAAACCAATTATAAACTTTTTTTTATTTACAGAGCAACGAGTTCATTTGATCAATTAGAAAGTGTGAGTAATTCAGAGAAGCGAGAGTGAGCAACCTGTGAAGATAAAGATTGTGTGACTGCCTTACTAAGAAAAGTAAACAAACCTTGTTTCTATAGGGCACAAGTTTGGAGAAGAGGAGTTTCTCTCTTCTTTATGTTCATTTATTGTTTAATATTAATTGCATCCTCATTTAAATTTATCTTTGAATTTAATTGTCATATAATTTAATATAAGAAACAATCTTCACGTAAGTTTCAATGTAACTCTTACTTACTATCAGGTACTAGAGGTTGTAGCAGAAGGGCGACGGCACAGAGACCATAAATGAAAATGGCGAACTTCTTGCGGCCAAATTTCTCCATGAAATAGATTCCAAAGAGTGTAGGTAACTCAACAACGCCAGCTACCACCATAAAAGTGAAGGGATCATCGGCACCCATTGCTGTAGCTGCGAGGTTGAGTCCAAAGAAGATCATTGCCACTGAGAAATACCCGATACTTGTGACGACTGTGATGGTGACCAGCTTTCTAGTGCTGAGAAGAAAAAAAGTGTATTATTCCAACTGTTTGTCCGTCCGTCCGTCCGTCCGTCCGTCCGTCCGTCCGTCCGTCCGTCCGTCCGTCCGTCCGTCCTAAGAAACATATTGATAAGATCACAGGAGATACATATCAGCTGCTGAGAAATATAACAATGGCATTTAAATATCTGGATGAAGAGATGAGTAAGAAATTGATAACATCATTGATTTGACCAAAGTTGGAATATGCGGCAGTGATTTGGTCACCACATAAAAAGAAGGCTATAAAGAAGCTAGAGAGAATACAAAGAGCAGCTACAAAAATTACTCCAAGCCTGAGAGATTTAACGTATGAAGAAAGAATTTTTAGGACGAAACTCCCAACTCTTGTGAAAAGAAAAGCAAGGGGAGACTTTATAGCAGTGTACAAAGCCTCAAAAGGTCTGGAAAAAATTGAGAGACGATCTGTTGGTATAGGACGACAGAAATACAAGAGGATACGGGAAGAAACTAAAAAGGACTACATGCAAGAGAAACATAAGAAAATACAGCTTCCCATATAGAAGCATAGAAGCCTGGAGTAAACTTGATGCAGAAGTGATTAATGCAAGAAATATTCATGATTTCAAAAGCAAACTGGATGATAGTAGATTTGGCGACGGGACACTACGAGCATGGCTCTTTTCCTGTATATTACAACTAGATACAACTAGGCAAATACACACACACACACACACACACACACACACACACACACACACACACACACACACACACACACACACATATATATATATATTACACGGTCCTCTAGCGTAGTGGGTAGCGCACTCGGCTCACAACCGAGGGGGCCAGGGTTCGATCCCCTGGGCGGACGGAGATTATTTGGGTGTATCTCCTTTCACGCCCCTGTTCACCTAGCAGTGAGTAGGTACGGGATGTAAGTCGAGGAGTTGTGACCTCATTGTCTCGGTGTGTTGTGGGCGAGTGGTCTCGGTCCCACCCAAAGATTGGTCAGTATGAGCTCTGAGCTCTTTCCATAGGGGGACGGCCGGCTGTCTCGAGAGAGACCAGCAGCAGACTGTACAGGGAAATACACACACACACACACACACACACCGGATATCTGGCTGAATGGACATTTCACCGAATATTGAATATATTCAATATTCGGTGAAATTTCCATTCGGCCAGATAGTCGATATTCGGTAAAATTTATATATATATATATATATATATATATATATATATATATATATATATATATATATATATATATATATATATATATATATATCGTGTGTTCACTGCTGGTCATAATCTATCATTCTTATATGTACATCATCTGAATTCTTCTGTGTACATTAAATCAAGGAAATCAAACAATGTATAAATCGTCTCCTGTCAAGTAAACCAATATGTTACTTCACGCAGCAAAGAAATCAACCCTTCGGACAATCAGTCAATCCTTCGGCTACCTAATCCATCAAATCTATTTACGGTTACCAACACACAATCAATCAAAATCAGCCGTACACACACACATATACATATATATATATATATATATATATATATATATATATATATATATATATATATATATATATATATGTATATATATATATATATATATATGTATATATATATATATATATATATATGTATATATATATATATATATATATATATATATATATATATATATATATATATATATATATATATATGTATATATATATATATATATATATATATATATATATATATATATATATATATATATTCTGCTAACCCCATATAAATGTCGCTCACATGAATATGTGATCTTGAATACGCTGTGGTGATTACTATACTCATGTGTTTAACGGCTCCAGTGTGCAAAATGATTGAATGATGACTTGTGGCTTTATAGCTGTATGATGTCGATCTATTCACAATACAAATGGTATGATTGCATGACAACTTTGATGCACTCTTAAAATTTATCTAACTCATCTAATGTGTCACAGGGAATTTAGTGAGAAAATAGTCATTATACAGTCGAAAAAGATGGCCTCGTTGACTCACCTGAATATCAGAGAGACTTGTTGTAACATG
>JAPQNM010000018.1:9861022-9888522 GCA_029783475.1 Metacarcinus magister
AACATGGGTGTTATTAGAATCTTCCGGAATAGGCTGCTCCAACCTCCTGCCACAAACCCAAATTGCCAACTCGAGATCCCCTAATTTTTGCTCGCGGTGTGAACGAGCCTCAATATACGCACACTTGTATGTTGTTATACTTCTATTCAACACACTGTTATACCTTGCTATGTTCTTTATTATATTGGTTGGTGATTTCTTAATTCATTTTAACTAAATTTCATCCGTATATTGATGGGGTTTTTTTTAATATTGAATTTATTCGTGTTTTGCTTAAAGCCCAATTACAGTAATATACCAGCATGATATGTGGAAAAAAAAAAGCTGGTTGCCTTCTTTGTGGGTTACTATATGATACAAGAAATATTGCATCAGTTACAAATGCTTGTATTTTACAATATCAGATAGATGATAAATTTCGTGTTGAGGCCACCTCGCTGTCAGACGAAAGATTATGTTGGTGCCGTAAACTGTAAACATTGATGTAAGCATTGCTCATGTCCATTGTAGATGTCTTATGGGCCGCATAGATGTTAGTAGAGGCTAATCTTGGGCTATTCCTACGAAAATAACCTTTGTTTACGTTGCCGGAATGTTATCGTACTTGACCTTGAACGGAGCATGTTCACACCTCTGTTAAATTGTGTGAGAAATTAGGGGATCTCAAGTTGGCAATTTGGGTTGGCGGCTGAAGGTTGGAGCCGCCTATTGCATTTGCTTACAGCTCGACGCCCGTCTTGAAACGTAATCATGCTTGTGTTGAGTAAGATAATTAAGAGAATTAATTCACTTACTCGTGCGGGAAAATGTGTATCGAGTTTATCGTGACATTCTGGGTGGCGAAGGTGATGCTGTTGGGAGGTACGATGGTTGATTCGGGGGTGTAGGCAGGTAGGCGACAGGTGTGGTTCACATATGGTGAGAAGAAGGCACCGGCGATGGCGTGGGGAGGAAGGGCCAACCTCCCTGCTCAGCATAAAAAAATAAAAAAAAGAGTAGGAGCAAGCATGGGAGAGAAAAATAAAGTAAACATCAATACATCAATTTATTCTTGATTTTTTTCCCCACAGTAGAATATAGTGGATTATCAACAGTCAAAGTTATTAATAGTGGGAACAGAAACAATTAAACTTCAACAGAGAGACCCACTGTAGGACAAAGGCAAATGCAATATCAATTGCTCAGTTGTGAATTGTGCCATAAGAGAGAAGTGCCAGTGTGTGTGTGTGTGTGTGTGTGTGTGTGTGTGTTTGCGCGTGTGTGTGTATCTATGTGTGTACTCTGCACATGCTATATGCTATGACAATTGCAGATATATAAATTATGCAATTTGACTCGCATATTAGACCATTGAGCATCATAGGAACATTTGGGTGTGGTAAGAACAATTGCATTATTAAATCATTATATTTTCTCTAAGTTATATTAGTTTTGTCTTGCCATATGTTTTGTCTAGTCAGATTACAATTGTCCGTTTCACAGTTATTTTTTTCTTACGAAAGTGGTTGAAACAAGGAAATACTTTCTTCTTGAGCATCCTCAGTTAATAAGACCAATAAAAAAAGAACCAAAAGTGCATGAAGGTTAGCCAAACGGAAAACTTACAGCAACAGATTGCAATGTAGTAGAAGACATTCCACTTTCCGATGCCGATGTGAGTCAGAATGGTGTCGAAGTCTTCGGCTCCCGTGGGCAGTTCCTTACCTATAGGAAGGCAGGTAAGGTATTAATTAAGTTGTGGACCTAACCTGGGCAAGAGTCAGTCCATCTTAGCCTCCATAAAGCCTATTGGCGCCAACGGTTTGTAATGTAGAAAAAAAAAATTTGCTTGTAATAACAGCTCTGTAGAGTGTGTAGCACCAAATCACATGGATTATGTTAGTATAAACACTTAAGATTAATGATTTGTAGTATATAGGGACGGTACATCAAGATTGATCACGAGATAGATACTAGAATGTGGGTCCCTTCCAGAGCGTCAAAGGTGCATACCGAGTCCTACATAAAAGCAGCCAGCGACCACTAGCCTTTCGAAGTTTCTGTCCACCCAAATTACATTTCGCTTTGTGGTGCCGATTGCATTGCATGAGGATGAAATATGGAATATGGGAGTAATAGAAAGAAAGAGGTTGTATGTAATAGAGATGAAGTGTTTAGGGAGAATGTGTATAGTAGTATTTATGGCTCAGAAGAAAAATATGGAAGTGCTTAAGAGAACTGGTTTTGTGTGAGAGTTGGCTGATCGAGCAGAGCAGGAAGTGTTATGATTCCTTGGAAACGTGGAGAGAATGAATGAAGAACGATTGATAAAAAAGATAAATGGGTCTGATGTTATTTTGATGTTTTTAGATATGTTATATGAATAAGGGAATATTTCATGATAACATATTCCAGAATACTTACTTCGTGCCATTATATTTTTCGTATGTAGTTTTCTTTTGTGATAAAAGTGTGCCCACCAGTGGCCACAGGAATGTTCAGTAGTTTAACTTATCTCGGGTGTCAACACTCACTCAATCAGTAAAATTATGTCAATCTTTACTCTGAAAATCGTGTCTAGTTAATCACCTTTGTAAATTCATCAATAGATATATTGTTTTTCATGTACGAAATTTGATTAAGTAGCCTACAATGTGCGCTCAAAGAATATCCTCCCCACGTTTCTCTTCTCGACCAATAATATCCATTACGCACGTTCCCCTTCAAGTGTAGTCGTCATTCATTTATATACTTATTTATATAAATAACTTTCGATTTTATAAATATTTTCCAATAACCAATAAGCACCAAGAAAAATGACACTCCTGGTCTAGTCCCTCCTAGTGGCAGGCTCTCAGTGTCGCTCCTCAGAAATTAGGCTGTAGTGTCTCGGTTGGAAAGAAAGCTTGGAGCATGCCTCTGCACACTAAATTGTAGTCAACACGATAAAACGGATCAGTCATCGTTACTTAGTTATTTTCTACCGATGTATATCGATTTCTCTACAAGTAAACCTTTTTTCAATAAGGCTTACTTGCTGTAACACTACAATGGAAACATACACGCAGCAGGCAGCGAGAACTGAAATATATGCTCTTACCTACAGCAACAGCAAAGAAAAACAGTAACAGCAGCACACTTCTCTGTTCCATCTTATCACCTCGCTTACTTCCTCGGTAATGATGCGCACCAAGCAAGATCGCGCATCAATGATGTCATACCACACATTTTTTTTTTAATATTGTTGAAGCTTTCTCATTTACTGAAATTTTGACTGCATCAATTGATAATTAGCAAGCTTTGTTACTTCAACACACATTTCCCATTCCTCAATATATATATATATATATATATATATATATATATATATATATATATATATGTATATATATATATATATATATATATATATATATATGTATATATATATATATATATATATATATATATATATATATATATATATATATATATATATATATATATATATATATATGTACCAGCGAGGAAAAGGATTTTGTACAAGAGATGTAAGAGTGGTAACGTGGCTCACTGCGTGATAAATAACGGTTATTAAGACACTTGTGGGTTCTCTCTGATTTAATGTATTATATAAGAGATACCTCCAGAATATGTTCAGAGATATACTTGGGCACTGGTTAAATGAATACGTCCCGACCGCCAGCCAGCTGCCAGGAGTTGCCAGACACTGCCAACCTTGCAGTGCTACCAACCAGGTTAAGTTATAGTTAGGTTAAGGTTGTTCGGTTAGATTACGGTTATGTTATGGTTAGGTTAAGTCAGGTTCGGTTATATAAGATTTTTACATTTTATTACCCGAATCCAAAAAAAATGTAAGTTGCGAACCCTAACTTTTGGGTAATAAAATGTAAAAATCTTACATAAACGGACCTAATTGAACCGAACCTAACCTAACTTAACCAAACCATAACATAACCGTAACCTAATAACCTTAACCTAACCATAACTGCAAGGTTGGCAGTGTCTGGCAACTCCTAACAGCTGGCTGGCGGACGGGACGTATTCATTTAACCTTTGCCGATACTTGACCAGCAGTGATACACGTGATATTGATAAGAAGTTCCACACGATATAATGGAGGAATCAGCTGGAGTGGAAAGATGAGTGTTCCACTTGAGCTGGCTCCCTGAAGCAGCACGAGTAGAGACATGACCGCCTTTCCCGAGCTGGTTCCCTAATATAGATGACTTGAATTGAAGAGGAGACAGGGGGAAGGATGACTTCCACTTTTGATGACTGCCTGATGAGGATCTGATGAAGAGGCAACCGGGGTAGAGGCCCCTCATCCCTCTACCCCGGTTGCCTCTTCATCAGATCCTCATCAGGCAGTCATCAAAAGTGGAAGTCATCCTTCCCCCTGTCTCCTCTTCAATTCAAGTCATCTATATCAGGGAGCCAGCTCGGGAGAGGCGGTCATGTCTCTACTCGTGCTGCTTCAGGGAGCCAGCTCAAGTGGAACACTCATCTTTCCACTCCAGCTGATTCCTCCATTATATCGTGTGGAACTTCGCAAGGGCTGCTTGCTGATGGCTGATGAGGAGGCAGGGGGAAGGACTTCCACTTTGATGACTGCCTGATGAGACTGATGAAGAGGCAGCCTGGCTAGAGGGATGACTGGCCTCCACCCAGGCTGATAGCTTGAAATGTACTCGCGAGGGCTGCTTGCTATCGACTGATATATTTTAAGGGAAAGAGGGTGACATGCTCAGAGCCGCACTGGTTTGAACTGGATCCACGGCTGCAGGTGTCCTCCCTTGGGACACGACGCCGGATGACGAGGCAGTGTTAGAATCTCGACTCCACGACAATCCACCCAAGATATGGAGTCTTGGCACATCTGGTCCGATAGTGGTGGTGAGGTCTTGAGACGCCGGTTGACATGTAGATGTGTGTGTGTGTTGTTGTTTTAGGGCTGCGAGGATCCCTTGGGGAACACTATGAGCCCTTGACATGTAGATGGTGAGACTGAGACATGTTGATACAGAGGAAGAAGAGAGAAGCAAGAACAGAGAGAGAAACCGAGACAGAAGAAGAGAGACAGAACAGAGAGGGACAGAAGAGAGAGACACCTCCATAGCAGAGCAAGAAAAGAGACTAGAAATTCACAGAGGAAGCAGACGAGCAAGGAAGATACGAGTGGTTGTATACGCTGTCAGTCGACAGCTTACAAGAAGCTGGGTGAAAGGGCGGCGTTTTATATTGCTGTATTGAGGACAAAAGTGAATAATCACGTCTGGCTAAAATCTCCAAGTGTGTTTCTCTTCAACCCGGAGGACGTCCGCCCCCTCCTCCCCCCCCCCCTCTTTCACAGGTAACCACGAGACGAAGTTGCCCTTCTGCCGAGTACCGCACCCGAACCCGGGGTAAGTGTTTTCTGTTACATGCTCCTTCCTGGGGCCAGTGGCAGCTCTCTATCTCCATGGGCAAGTGTGTAAGGAGGATTGAGAGACGTAACAATATCTTTAACTAAGAAGTGAAAAACTCATCCGTACATTTCTTAGCATCACGAATGTGTCACCAAAAACTATATCTATATGTTTCTCTGATGATAAATTGTGTTGTGTGTGTGTGTGTGTGTGTGGGTGTGTGTGTGTGTGGGTGTGTGTGTGTGTGTGTGATCATCAGCTATTACCCTCCCCGAAAGAGCTAAGAGGTCATAGAGACGGATTAATGGGTATGGCTGAGACCACTCACACATCACACACCCCCATCCCCTTGCTCAAGGGGGATGTCAGTGAAAAATCCTTACTGGCCTGAGCAGGGGTCGAACCCACGTTTTGCCGGGTGACAGACGAGAGTAGCTACCACTGAAGAACGGAGAAGTGTGTATTTACCTAGTTTTATTTCCCTAGTTGTTGTATACAAGTCTCCAGTTTCCTTTCTGACCGTTCTATTACTGCTGTAGTGGACAGCCACTGTTCTTTTCCTTAAACCATTAACAATAGTGTTCCTCAGGGTTCTGTCCTATAGCCCACTCTCTTGCTAGTATTCATCAATGATCTCCTAAATCTGACTCAAAGCCCTATCCACTTCTATGCTGATGACACCACCTTGCATTTTTCAACGTCGTACAACAGACGCCCAACCCAATAAGAATTAAATGATTCAAGGCGAGATGCTATAGGACGCCTAACTTCTGATCTTTCACTAGTTTCTGATTGGGGCAGAGGAAACCTGGTTCTGTTTAATGCTTCAAAAACTCAATTTCTACAACTATCTACTCGACATAACCTTCCAGATAACTATCCCCTCTTCTTAAATGACACTCAACTTCCCCTCTCCTCCACATTAAACACATTAGGTCTATCCTTTACTAAAAATCTAAACTGGCAATTTCATATCTCTACTCTTGCTAAATCAGCTTCCAAGAAGTTAGGTTTTCTATGGCGTCTGTGTCCATTTTTTTCTCCATCCTAGCTGCTTGCTCTGTACAGGGGCCTTATCCGTCCATGTATGGAGTATGGCTCTCATGTCTGGTGGGGTTCAACCCACACTGCTTTGTTAAACAGGGTGGAGTCTAAAGCTTTTCGTCTCATCAACTCTCCTCTTCTAACTGATTGTCTTGATTTTTTAAATCTCTGACGCAATGTTGCATCTGTATCTCTTTTCTATCGCTGTTTTCATGCTGACTGTTCTTTTGAACTTGCTAATTGCATGCCTCCACCCCTCCCGCGGCCTCGCTGCACAAGGCTTTCTTCTTCTTCTCATCCCTATTCTGTCCACCTTTCTAATGCAAGAGTTAACCAGTATCTTCACTCTTTCGTTCCTTACACTGGTAAACTCTGGAACTCTCTTCCTTTGTATGTTTTTCCACCTGCCTATGACTTGAACTGTTTCAAAAAAGGAATGTCAAGACACCTCTAATGCTAAAACGGACCTCCACCACCTGCTTCTATTTCTCCTACTGTCTTTTTTACAGGGTCTGGCGACAAGCGGGACTTTTATCCTTGGCCAGTACCTTTCTCATGTAAAAAATAGTAATAATAATAACATGGATGCATCAATAAAAAAAAAATATAATAAACAGCAGGAACAAGTAGACTATTCGGTACTTCAGATTTCCGAAACAGAGACAGCTGTGGATCAACTCCTGTGGTCGAGCATAAAACATTAATTCAGACCATGTTGTGGTGTGTTTTGATACTTTGCCTAAGGTGTGTGATCACATATATAACTTAAGATCCCAATTTTCTTGGAACAAACATTTCAATGAGACAACAAACTCGGATATATTATGTAATGTTCATGATTATAATTTGTCATGTCTCGATTCATTGTTGTTATCTCGAAAGCTATTATAGATATTGGAAATATCATTGCAGCATCTGATGGGCCTAACTAAACTGTATAACTGTAATTATGAATATTTGTTCTATGACTCATAATTACGCAGTAAAATAAAACTTTATATTTATATAAAAAAAATTATTTTCCTCCTCATTTTCTCGAAAGCTATTCGAGATATTGGAAATATCATTGCAGCATCTGATAGACCTAATTAAACTGTACAACTGTAATTATGAATATTTGTTCTATGACTCATAATTACGCAGTAAAATAAAACTTTATATTTATATAAAAACATGACTTTCCTCCTCATTTTCTCGAAAGCTATTAGAGATATTGGAAATATCGTTTTCACGTGTCCTGTGGAGAATTCAGCCTACTCTACTAAAAGCTTTAAGTGTACTTTCTTTTTATTTTGGATTGTTGATTTAAAGTAACTTCCTTTAATTAAAGTAAATTAAATCTCACAAAGGGCCCCCATGCCCCTCTACAAAAAACCATGGGTGGTGGCAGCAAGGTCAATAATATATAAGGATTTTAAAATAGAGATTTAAAATAAAGTAAATTGAAGAAAAATCACCCGTAAAGAAAAACACAACAGCACAACCACATTGGTATCTTAGAGGGGGGATTTAAAACAAGACTTAAAATAAACAACAGCACAACCCCGGCACCACATTGTTGTACGGTACATTGGTGCTAAAAACGGTTTCCTCTTTTCGAGAAATAATAATGACAACAGCAAGTAAGAAGAATATGCAATAGTACAAACTAAATCAAATTAATTTGCATGTACAGGAACAAAAACGCCAATATATATATATATATATATATATATATATATATATATATATATATATATATATACATATATATATATATATATATATGTATATATATATATATATATATATATATATATATATAGTATATATATATATATATATATATATATATATATATATGTATATATATATATATATATATATATATATATATATATATATATATATATATATATATATATATATATATTATATATATATATATATATATATATATATATATATATATATATATATATATATATATATATATATATATAATATATATATATATATATATATATATATTATATATATATATATATATATATATATATATATATATATATATATATATATATATATATTATATATATATATATATATATATATATATATATATATATATATATATATATATATATATATATATATATATATATATATATATATATATATATATATATGTATATATACTCTATATATATATATATATATATATATATATATATATATACATATATACATATATGCATATATATATATATATATATATATATATATATATATATATATATATATATATATATATATATATATATATATATACACGCTTGTGAAAAGCCTGTGTAACTGTGTTTTGCAGCGGCAGGCGGCAGCAGCTGTGTAGCAGACAGCAGTAGGTACTAGGTTGACCTCCGGCAAGAAAGATGTCGCACCTCGTTACTAGAGTTACTTCACACGGCCAAAAAGTATGCTCTCTGTACAAACGGGCCCTCAGGAACACCGAGGCGTGGTATGATCAACGGTAAGTGTACGCTGAAGTAAATTACTGCCAGCAGTAACCAGTGAAGGGGATGTATCCTAGATATGGATGCTCCGGGTATAGTATTGGTAAATCTACATAACTACTGCTCGGATGATATCTATATAAATATGAAGTGGTACTTACTATACATAGTGTACTCAACACATATGTGAAGGTTTTAGGCGGTGCTCGTCATTATAATCAAATATAGGCCATAATATGGCAATCCGGAGAAAAAAAATTAAGGGTGAAATGCCTAACTTATGTGTAATAAAACATAGGCAGTGCTTACAGGTACGGCAGCCAACGCGCGTAACTTTTGGGTAATAAAATATAAAAAGTTTTGGTAAAATTTTACATCTACACCAGAATGCACTTGGATAAAAATAACACTTTTCGTATAGATTGTGATCCATTTCGAATGATTTTGACATTCATTTCCGTCGCAAATGAATATATAATAAAATATCTATCACCCCCAATAAGCTTGGGGACCTGTGGGAATGCAGGGTTCTTGGGTAGGGAAGACAAAATACATTGATCTACGCTAAGAATAATGTGCTAGAATCATTAACATAACCTAATAATAACCTATTGACGAAATCACAACGCACTGACGGTCACAAAACCTTACCTGTGGCTACGAAAAATGTAGCGTCTGCACCTCGCGCAACCCAAGAGTTTTGGTCATCGAAAATATTTGATATCTTTTAAATTAACTAAAATTTAACCTATATTGACAAATAACATAATCTATCTCAAACCAAACAAAACTTTACCTTATTCCCAAAGAGGTGGTCTCATAGAAATCATTGAATATCTCACAAACTAAGAATTTGCGAAGGATATGTAATTAAGAAAATCTTCTCAGAATGCATCTGATAATGTAAAAATACAACTTTCAATTCTCTAGAGCATTCTGGTGAAGATGTAAAATAATACCAAAGCTTATATAACCAAACCAAACCGTACCTAACCTAATCTAACCATAACCTAATGAGTGCCGTATCCTCATAGTGCTCCTTTGTAGATACGGCAGTTGCTTAACTTTTGGGTAAAAAGCTTATATAACCGTACCTAACATAACATAACTTGAAAGATGCTTTACCAGGTAAATAATAAGGCACAGGCCGTAGGAATAGCGGATGACAACTCGATACGACTGCCATATCTCTAAGCACTTCGTAAAGTATAAAAAGCTTATATAACCGAACCAAACCATAACTTAATCTAACCATAACCTAACATAACTTGAAGGCAGTGCTTACAGGTACGACAGCCGTACAAATAGGGATGACAATGGGGTACGGCTGTAAACACTTATAAGCACAGCTTACAGGTACGGCTACCGTACCTGGAAGTGCTTGATTATAGATACAGCACGTGCCTAACTTTTGGGTAATAAAATATAAAAAGCTAATATAACCAAACCAAACCGTACCTAACCTAATCTAACCATAACTTAACGAATGCCGTATCCTCATAGTGCTCGCTTATAGATACGGCACGTGCCTAACTTTTTGGGTAAAAAGCTTATATAACCAAACTAAACCGTACCTAACCAAACCTAACAGAACATAATCAACCTAACATAACTTAAAAGATGCTTTACCAGGTAAATAATAAGGCACAGACCGTAGAAATAGTGGATTATTCTGTTGATAAATTGTTAAGTGTTTTTGAAACTTTATACGATGAAAATGTCAAATTTAATGCGAACACGGTGGGTGACGCCGGCACATGCTGTACGAATAGGAGATGACAACGGGGTATGGCTGCCGTATCTGTAAGCACTTCGTAACTTGAAAGATGCTTTACCAGGTAAATAATGGTGAATACCGCCTGAAACCTTCACTATGTAGAGTATGTACGACTTCATATTTATATTGATATCGTCCGAGCAGTAGTTATGCAGAAATACCCATTGTTGTATTGTTTTTACATCGGAAATTCATTCGCTCCTGAGATATATTTTTCAGAACTGCCTGGGGTTAGTCGAGTTGTGTCGTAGATCCCCAGTTTGATTACATTTGGTTAGCTTAGGTTAAGTTGGTTAGGTCAGGATAAAGTTATGTATTAAGTACACTATATAGTTTCGGATGAAATTATTTTTCTAATAGAATAATGTTTTGAGTAAATCTATTTGTTTTTCTTGCATAATTTTTTTTCTTTTAATAATCCCTCCCACATTGAAAAGAATAGTAATTTCCAAGGAAGACAGACGGCAAAGTGTAAAATTTTACATCTTCACCAGAATGCACCTGGATATAAATAACACACTTTTCATATAGATTTTGATCCATTTTGAATGATTTTGACATTCATTTCCATCGCAAATGCATATATAATAGGCACAGCTTACAGGTACGGCAGCTGTACAAATAGGGGATTACAACGGGGTACGGCTGCCGTATCTGTAAGCATTTCATTGGCACAGCTTACAGGTACGGCAGCCTTTTGGGTAATAAAATATAAAAATCTTATATAACCGAACCAAACCATACCTAACATAACATAACATAACATAACATAACATAACATAACATAATCTAACCATAACTAATGTAAGCTGTATCATCATAGTGCTCGGTTATAGATACGAAACGTGCCTAACTTTTGGGTAAAAAGCTTATACAGTGGTGCCTTGCATTACGAGTTTAATTCGTTCCATGACCAAGCTCGTTTTACGATTTGCTCATTTTGCAAATCAATTTGAAATTAATTGAAATATAATTAATCCGTTCCAAGTCCCAAAAACCACCCAAAAAATTTTTCTTCATGTGTTTCAAAACAGAAAATGTGCAAGTACAAGACTAATGACAATTATAAAAACATTATACAGAGTAAGGATTTGTTTCCTTAACCACTCGACATCTTCTTACCTATATAATGCACTGCAAATTCAACCTCAGAAATTTATTCAGGCCACCTCAAACAGTTATGCTGCTGAATTACAAAAAAGAATATTATTTTTTTTTTTTTTTTTAAGTTACGTTAGGTTTGGATAGGTTTAGTTAGATTAGGTTAGGCTAGTTTTGGTTAGGCTTATGCTATGTTAATTTAGAAGCTATCAAATGTGCGGACTCTTACGGATAGTGGCGGATTATGGCGGATGGATATACATTTCATTGCGCATAGCTATCCGCAATGAAACGTATCGCTGAACTGCGTATGTGTGATCCCAGCCTTAGGGACTTCCTCAGCATGAGTTGCTGGCGTTGTCGATACCTGTGCAGATGGACAAAAATTTGGATCTTCAAGTCACTGGTGATCCCTGTCTTACTGTATGGCTGTGAAACATGGACAATGAGCACCGACCTGAAGAGACGTATTGATGTCTTTGGTACTAAGTGCTTTCACAGAATCATGGGATATCGCTGGAATGATTTTGTGTTAAATCAGCTATTGCTCCGTGAGACTGAATCAAGGCCTATTACCAGCATAGTCCGCCAACGTCAATTCCGCTATATGGGCATGTGGTGTTACCCAGAAGCTGATCCTGCTTTTAAGGCAGTCTCTGAAAGGGATAACCCAAGGGGCCAAGTTGTTCAAGTTTAATACTAAGGCATCAAGGAGCTGTGATCGTAAACAGATGCCTGTAGAAATGTGATGCTCTCCAGCCTTTCAGGCTTATGATCATATGCACGAGTACATAACGATTGTGAATAAAAAAAAAAGGATAGTAAAATAGATAAATCGTATACGAGAAATTGAGGTATCATATAGTGCATGAGTAGTGTAGATGTAATTAGGCAAGAGTAATCTGGTGCTTGTATGTGTAATTTTCCTTATGATGTTAATTTATGTATAAAAATGTATTTTTCTGTTCATGTTACATCTTTTTTTCAACCCAGTAATTTTAGTTCCTTTCCTTCCTGTGGCAGACATATGTACCGGTATCGAGCTGTACTCCTGCGGGCAAGGTTTGATGAGAACAAGGACATCAAGGACATGATGGTAGCACAGCAACTTTTGGATGAAGGCGAGAAAGAACTCTTCAGCCTCATTCATTACCAGCCACGCCAGTGTGAGTGCCCACCTACACCAACTTTTTTGGTCCTAATTAGTCACCACCATTTACATATCTGAAGAACCATTATTTAAAATGTTTATTTAGAGTCCATCCAAGTTGTGATTTGCATTATTAGAGGAAGATGTATGGAAAATAAGCAGATCTCATTATTATTGTATGTTATGAAAAATTTTGCTTTTTTTGTGGGAAGCACACAGGAATGGGTTCCCATCCTGCCTGGGACCTATTGCTTTTTTCTCATTAGTTTTTCTATTTCATGTAGTGGATCTTGCAAACATTCTTTGGCATTAATTTTTTTTCTATGGTATTGGAAAACCAGCCAAGGACAATAAAAACAGTAATAAAAAAAAAGTCCCACTTGTATTGCCAGTTCCCTAAAGAAAAAAAAGGGAGGAAATATAGATTCAGGTAGAGAGTTCCATAGTTTACCAGTTGAAGGGAAGAAAGAATGAAGATAATGGTTAACTCTTGCATAAGAGTTGGATAGAATGGGGATGAGAGCGAGTAGAAAATAGTGTGCAGCGAGGCCGTGGGAGGGGGGAGACATGTAGTTAGCAAGTTCAGAAGGGCAGTCAGCATGAAAATAACAGAAGATAGCAAGAGATGCAACATTGCTGCAGAGTGTAAGAGATGGAAGACAGTTAGTAAGAGAAGGGGAGTCAATAAGACGAAAAGCTTTCGACTCAACCTTGTTTAGCAACTCTGTGTGTGTGTGTGTGTGTGTGGAGCCCCCATACATAAGATGCATACTCCATACAGGGGCAAATAAGGCCACTACAGAATCAGCAACTGGTAGGGGAAGAAAAACTGTATGGAAGACAGAGGTACCGTTTGTACTGTTTGTAGCATGAGAACAAGCTAAGTTGAATCACGGTTTGTGAGCTTTGGGGCTAGAGAAAGTGTGTGGGATGTATGTTTCCATGCTAGACACACAAAAAAGATAGACAGGAATAATGATAAATAGAGAATACTATAACTAAATATTCTCAGATTTGTTGATGATGAGATAACCTACAGATGAACTGCAGTAGATGATTTTGCTGTTGCACAGAGAAAGCCAAAATTTGGTTCTAAAGATAAATATGAAGAAAACTAAAGTGATGGTCAACAATTACATAACAAACCATGTAATTAAAGTAGATTATGAGGTAATAAAATATGTTCAAGAACTAGTTCACTTGGGTCAAAATTAGTGTCCAGATCATGAAAAAGAATAGGGATGGGATGGAGTACTTTTGGTAGTCAATACAATATTATGAAAAGTAAGCTCTTACTATCACTGAAGAGAAAGGTATATAATCAGTGCACTGTACCAGTTCTAACATGTGGATTGGAATCGTGGGGTCTTACGAAAGTCTTGGAACAAAACTTTCAAAGTTCCCAAAGGGGAATGGAGAGGATAATGTTTGGCATAACATGGAGGGATAGAAAGACAGCATCATTCATTAGGGAGCAGACAAAACTTGAACACATCTTGACATCATATGTATTTAGAAGGCAGCCCTCAACATACCCTATTAATTTTCCAAAAAAATATTTATTCCACAGTTACTTATTCTCCTGGTGGTGTGGCTCATGGACGTGAGGTGGTGCCCCCTGATTGGGTGCTGGACTATTGGCACCCCATAGAGAAGGCTGAATACCCTGAATACTTCGCCAGGCGCGAGCAGCGCAAGAAGGAGTATATTGAATGGTGGGAAAAGACCTATGGGAAGCCAGCAGAGCCAGCACATTAATTGTGGTGGCACACATAACATGCTTTTTGTAAATACATATACTATATATTGATAATTATGTCTTCTAAGATAATTATCGAGGCTGCAGTCTTTCTTAATTACTTTCAAGCTTAATAAACTGTTAAATAATGGCTGAGGTTTTATATTCTTTGCTTGTTTATGGAAATGGAATCTCCAATTTTTGTGCCAAATTACTCAGAATTACTAGTTCAGAATTAATAAAAGCCAGTGACTAACTAACGTGACTGTTAATATATATTAGTTAGTTAGTTAATATGAAAAGAGTAAATGCCAGACATCAAAATGTAATATGGCACAACAGAGCAAAGAAATTATGGTAAGGTAAACAATGGGGAGGGAGAGATCAGTAAATTATAGTCAAATGGTTAGATCAAATGAAGGATGTGGGTTTGTTGTAGGAAGGAAATTATGTTATCTAAGTGGGAATGTGGTGATTCTGTAAGAATTAGTGATGGGAATTCTGGCTCTTTTAAGGAAGTCGGCTCCTTCGGCTCTGTTCAATCAAATTTCAAGCCTAGATTAGCCTGTTTTCAAGGGGAAAAAGCCAAAAACCAAGATCTAGTAAAAAAAAAAGCCAAGTAGTGGAGACACTACATAAGACACATCCCAATTTGTCAATTCGGCCATTTTACTGTATTATTTCAATAGTAAATCACGAAAATATGGAAACTTATGGATAATCGGCTCTTAAACACGAGATGCAGCTCTTATTGTTCATCTGGAAGAGCCAGCTCGTTCACGAACAACACATCACTAGTAAGAATATCATTAAGGCAGGGGAGTCAGGATAGAGGGGTTTAGTGAGGGAAAGCTGTAGCTCCTGCAACAGTGTAACAATGACAGAAAAACAGAATGTGGAGTACAGAGAGGGGGATATTACAAGTCATACAAAGGTGGCGTGTGTGTCATAAGAAAGTGAGTGAGGTTAGTGTGGCCAACACGTAATCACGTAAGTGCAGTCTCCCACTGTATATTCTTGTGACATGGGTCTGACTAAGGAGAGAAGTTTATTATTTGAGAGGTCAGACCAGAAGGATTGCCAATGGCTAAATAGTAAGGAGCTAAATGAATGGAAATAATCATGGGTTGGGATTTTTGTGAAAAGAAGAAACGAACAGGTTACCCTTCCCACCTGTCTTTGGATGCATTTCTGAAATTGGAAAGTGTTTTTTGAGTATGGAGCATGAGCAGGGATATGGAAGTATTTGTCCCATCAGCGAGGATCAAAGAAGCTGGATAAAGGAAGGTGATTAGTGATAGCGGATGGGCGTGGGCGAGTGTGAGAGGAGGAAACAGTCCGAGTTATAGAAGAGGAAGAGGCCAGGGTGGAGATTTGGTGGTGGTTTTACTTTTAGGAGGTATATATGGTTCTAAGGTGATTATATTGGAGGAAGATACAGATGTAGTAGAAGTAGGGGTTGGTGTTGGTGTTTGAGAAATAGGTAAAAGAGGAGATGAAGGAGACGAGAGTTGACAGGTGGGTGGTTAGAGGAGTTTTCAGAGCCACGGTCAGAGGCATGTCCTTGTCAAAGCCAGGGAAGTCAGAGTGATTAATTTTTTTACTCTAGTCCACCTGTTACTTTTAATTTTTCATAATTGGCCTTGATGAGCCGAGTGTAAGTGGGGGATATAACTGGTCTGCTCCCCATAAACCCCATGGAGAGGAAGGGCAATGAAAAAGGTATACCGTGCCCATGGCACCCTCAGGCCGTTCATGACTGAACTTGCTAGTCTTTCATCCTCTCAGTAGGCCTATTACAATTTAGGAAAAAAGGGGATAGTGACAGGTTAAGAAGAAAAGACAAATGAAACAATGGTAAGTAAAGCTAGAAATAGAAAAAGACCAAGCAAAAATTGGTTAGACCAGAGACTGAAATCCAAGGCATCAGACCTCAATCTCTAATCCGGAAGCTCCTCCACAACAGAAATGGGGTTGGAACCTCATATATTTTCAGAATAAAATTGGACATCTACACACTTCTTTACTTAAAATGACTCACAGAACAACAAGGTGTTTACAAAAATTACCAATACACCAACTACAATAAAATCACTTATTGAACATGAAACTAATAATTAACTTATGCTTCACTTAAAAATGTGAACACAAGATAAAATTACGGGAAAACGCTCTTAATTTCAGATGGTTCTGCAAGTCTGCAGCTCATGGTTTTTATAATTTTAAGGATTTTACTAAATTTCTTGCAAATTTGTGCATGCCTACAATTTCCATATTGACAGCAGCCATATTGAGGACTGAACCTTTGACTGCTACAAGGCAAGTTATGGATTTGGACTCATATAAGAATACACAAATAGATTGCATGAAAGAAATCTCAACAATATTGATAATCTAGGGGTTCTATGAGCAATAATGTAACTGTTTTATCAGTGATAACAATGGGATATAATTTATTACACTTGTAATCAATAATTGTATTAGGATGAGAGAATGATGAGGATGAGATGTAAGAAAAAAAATAAAGGTTTCGAGTACTCTGTATGTGACTGATTCGATACAAAGCATTGACAATAAAATTGCCTACCCTCGAAGGAGATGTGTCCTCCCTTATTTCACTCACCAACTATCATGCACCTCATCACTTCATCAACAGGATCATAATGGAGTGTGGGTTATATTAAAGCATCTTATAATTAATAGCACTGGGCTCATTCTAGATGACTAGGTATGAATTATCTTATATAATCAACCATGGTCACAAAAAAATATCAAAGTCTTCAAAGGCGCATTTACAAAACTATATGAAGCAGCAATATTGACATTGTTTTGAATTTATAAATGTACACAAAATTCAAAGGTCCAGTGACTATTAAGTGATTCAGGAAACCAGTATTTGTATACAAAATTCAAGTCCAAAAACTACGATGTGATTTAGAATAGTAGTATTTATAGTGATAATTACGTTTGTCCTGCAACAAAAGCTGATGATCTATGGAAGAAAGACAAGTAAATAGCGGAAATATGTAGTCTATCTAGAATGGTATTTACAATGTGATTAACAATTCGACAGTATCAGCTGTTAACTAATCAACAAATATTTGCAAATCAAAGCAAATATCAAGCCTTTACATCTTACTATATACAAAAATATTTTCTTTGTTATTTCACACTGGTTACTATTACGTACATTAAATAGTTACAGAAAAAGATGTTATATGTACGAAAGAAGACACAACTGTTCATGAAAACTCCTTAGTGACTGGAGAGCAACACATTGTTGCACTAATTGATAATATCACAGATGCAAATCTCTGTAGACGTCATATTACATGTTTATGTATCATACAGTCATTCCCTGCATAAACACACATGCCATATATTAATAAAGACAAATAGCTCTTACAAGAAACTACTGAAACTTATTATTATTTTTATGCTCTTTCATCTTATATTTACGCAATGAAATATAATATAAGGAACATTTTCAAACACTAAGACAATATTCTTGCCTCAACACATTACAATGACATTACCAAATGCAATTGTAGGATTAGGACTGCCTGGGTGATATCACAGCAGGACAGTAAATGCTGCACCAGTTTACAGCAATGCCTTGTATCATATTAACATTACATAAAAAAAACACTCATTTGTAAGTAAGTTAGCTAGCAATATGTACCATGCACATTCTTCAGGTACATTCTATAAACATTCTATAAATAAATAAAGAAAGAAAAGTTAATAATATTCAATCCCTAATTCTTGTACACAATCAGCTTTACAAAGCACTTTGTTTCTTGAAATAATTATGCAATTAGTCTAGAATTATACATGAATTATTTGTTTTCAATGAAGCGCTGCAACTCATCTTTTATCATATACATTAGGATTTTGGATTACACGTTTCATTTCTAGATTAAGATTTTTATCAAATGTACACTTGACTGATTTTTTTTCTTTTTTCTTTTTTAATGGTGGGGATTAAAGATTGCAGGGAAAGATCAGCAAATAACATTTTCAACTAATTGAAATTACATTTTAGTTCGGTATACAAGTTATATTGGATATGACATTTTTTCAACCTGTGCCTTTCTTGGTACTTTTATTTCTTTTGCAGAGGTTATGCAACTAAAAATATGGGCAGTTTTAAACTGCATTTAGGAAGCATAAGATGATAAAAAAAAACACTAAATGACAAAGTTAATGTCAAAGTAAAATGTGAAATCCATTAATTTCTTGAAGTAGTAAATAAGTTGAGTATGAATTGATTAAGAAAATCCTATGGTAGTGGTATACCACTGGAAACACTTGAAATTGATTATCAACACATTTTGAAAAAAAATATTAGTTATGGCATCATTTCTGATATTTTCAGGTTCTTTGATAAAACAAAATTGGCTTCAAATCTTTAGTTCTTCCATCTTATTCTTTACAAATATTATTTCAAACCAACAAAGGACTTCAGAGTAGCCCTGAATTACTTATTATGTTTTTGTTTATAAACACATTTTCTATGAATAAAATGTGACATTTAAGTCATATTCTGGATATGTTTGATGAAAAATTATGTAAAAATACTTATTACTTGTAAGCAAAGCTCAATTATGAATGGAAAACCAATTTAATTAATTTGAAATGTGTTCAGAAATACGGTGCCGAGGGGAAATTAATGTCATCGCAGTTTTCATAAAACAAAAATTACCATTTAGACAACTCAGCACTAATGAAATGCTATCACTGCATGTGTATGACTATTATATTTTGTTTTGTTAATTGTAGATTGTTATCTTAATTTTGGCACAATGCTGGTCTGTGTTATTCAATTGAAAGGTAGCTGAAGGTGATTTGTGATGATACTGATGTGCTTTGGTGCCACCCATCTAAAAACTGATGTGAATTACCAATACATATTAAGTTTTCTGACTGTGTATTCCACTGATGTAAAAAGAATACTAAAAAACAAACTTACACACACACATATATATATATATATATATATATATATATATATATATATATATATATATATATATATATATATATATACGTATATACAAATATATATACAAACAAATATATATATATATATATATATATATATATATATATATATATATATATATATATATATATATATATAGTTTGAGCCCCCGGCAAGAGTTGGCCATTTTTCTTTGGAAAAACCCCAGAGTGGCCTAAGATTACCCACATGCTGCCATAAAACTATCCTCGACGGAACTGCAAAGTTATATGCAACGAGGAGCTTACGTGGGCAGCATGAGACTCTTAACAAGAAATGAGGCATCACCTAAAAAATCTAACCTGCGCTACTAACGGGCAGAGGTCAACGATCTAACGCCTCTGTTAAGCTTATCCGCACCACAGGTTCAGGACATAAAAAGAATAATAGAAAAATAAATAAAATCAAAATCAAAAATCAAAAGAATAGGAACGATGGGAAAGAAAATAGAAGACAGCAAGATGTACAACATTGCAGTGGAGCATGAAAGATTGGAGACTCAGCCAAAGGGGTGAAGTTGGTGAGACATAAACCTTATGACTTTACACTATTTAAAATGTATTAATTTGTAATCTTGGCACCACAACAGTAGGGTCAAATGGTGATGATCATGCTTAAAAACCCCAAGTAAATGGAGCCCCCTTCCCCACACACATGAGATGCGTACTCTATACATGGGTAGATAAGATTTCTGCAGAAGTTCCTCTTCACTCTCTGCAATCAAGCATGCCACCACTGCCCACCCTATTCCACTCATTTTCAGTCTTGCACTAAACTCTTTATTACTTATCATTTACTCTCTTTCACTAACTCCTTAACCTTCCTATCCTAACACTTGTGCTCAGTTCTCCTTCTCATTCCATTGCCACATTTCTTTGCAGCATTTTCTTATATGCTCTCCTCTTCCCTTCTATACCATCCTTTATCATGTTCATTATGGATTTCCCTTCCTCTGAACCCTCAATCACTTCTGCTGCTTCTGCAGTTACTACCTCACAAACACTTACTCCCTCTTCAACTGTCAACCTAGCTTGTCAATGTCTTGCATACCTTCCTTTCATACTCCTCTTTAACCCCTTTCCTATCCATCCTTTTACTAGCTACCACCTTAATCACCTTCCCCTTCCCATTTCTCTATACTCCATTAACCCTTTATTTTTACCTTCCCTAACAACCCTTTATACATCCCTCTCATTGCCTTAGCATCCATCACATCCTTCCTTAATTTCTCATCCACTGCTATTTAATCAATCATACTCTTCTGTTTGCCCCCATCATCTCTCCTCCATGTGTACCTGTGGTTCATCTTATGCTGAAAAAACACATTTATAAAGAACAGCCCCCTTTCCGCACATGTGTCCACCAGGTACTCACCAATTTCATCCACTTCCCACCACATCTGCTACCTAACTATTACCAATCCTTCCATTTCATATCTCCAGTTCACACTATCCTACTCTGTCTTCCAATTACTTATTTACACCAAGAAAGCTTCCTAGCTTTTAAAACTGCATTCTACCAATGATAATCCAGTAAAGGTAAAGTAAAGTGGTGGCATACGCTATAGCTGCGGGCGCTCATCTCCCATCATATAGGGCTTTGAGCTTGTGGTGGAAAATGATCTATTACGTTGGGCCACTGTGACATCCAAGTTTTCAGTTTCCCTAGGTATCCATAAGTACCTAGAGTACCTAGGTAATCCAGTGATATGAGAGATTACCATCACTTTGGTATCTCATGCTACATAAAACATGAGACAACATTTGACAACTCACTGATGACTTGAAGAAAGTGGAAAGTAGATATAAAATCGTATTCCACTATTTATACACCTCAAAGATCTACTTTGTCTGCCCTTTGATAATAAATTTAATTCATATATCAACCTTCACCAAACAAGACATCCGCATTGCACAAAAGGGTAAAATATCCAAATATTTGCCCAACAATAAACCATTTCATAATAGCAGAAATTGGTAACGAGACATGGTACATGAGAAAGCAAGCGTTCCCCAGTGAGAGCAAGCCCTCCTGCGCCAAGTGTACACATTCACAAAGTACAGTACAGGCTTATCAGCACCCCTGGGGAGTAAGGGGGGAGGTAAGGCATCAGGAGGGGAGGTAAGGCAAGAGTGATGCACTCTCTGACCACCCACCAGTAACTTCATACTTCATGTTCGGTATATATTGTTTTTAAGCCTTCTATGTTCGGTACATAAGAGTGTCACAGGATATAGAAACCGAACACCTTTTTTCCATTAAAACCTAACTTCATCAAGCACACAATTCATCATGCATGATAGGCTCAGGACCCTAGCTGTTATGTTGGACGAGGGACAGCAGTATTTCAAACGACATATGACTGTCCACAAGGTGGCATTACACCACCCTTTATACTGTCACATGCCGATTTTAATATATAACCAATTTCTGAGCCTCATTCATTCTACTGTTGATAGAATTCTATTAGTAAACCAAACAAAGCATGATTCAAACACACTAATACATTCAAATTGTAATGCCTAAAATTACTATTAATGGATTATAATGCAGAACAAGAAATTTAGTAGTTACTGGTACATGCTATTATTTATATAAATGTTGAGTTTTAATAAGTAGTAAAGCAATGAAAGAACTTCCAGGCAGTGAATTGTAACTATATTACAATCAGTATGAGGAAAGTAATATTTTACTTTATCAGAAATACTCGTATTCTAACGAAGCATATCCATTCTGAAATGTGTTCCTCACAAGCTTGTCACCAAAAACTACTGCCATGGGTTGTAAAGGAGCATGATTTTTGTTATCACATTAATAATAACACAATAATTTTCACTTACCACAATAAAGGTATAGCTCACAGGGTGTGCATCAAAAGTCCCTGATAAGGAACACTCAAGTTACAGACATTAGGGAAGAAATGGTGTGTGATGAAGGTGATGATGGGTTGATGAATCAAGGTTTTAAAGTCACTTTCTCTAATCATAGGAGCACTGTGACTGCCACATGACCAAACAAAGTATATTCCTGTAGTGGAGAAGGATGGTAGCTCCTGGCATAGCAATCAGCACCTAGGAGCTACAGCAAGAAGATTTGCCAGAGGAAGGAGCTACTTGGTCATCCACAATCTGAAGATTGCGGGCAGTGGTGCTGGCACCACGGGTGAGGGAGTTGATCCGCTGTTGGTCATTAGTCAGTGCTGTTTGCAGCATGCGGCGGGTCAACTCTAAGAACAACTCCTCCACCCCCTGGTTCAACTTGGCTGATGTAAGGAAGTGGAGTGCCCCCACTTCTCTTGCATACCTGTGGAAAGTATGGTTTCAATTGATTAGCTGGGCCTGATGTACAATATTTTCTTTTGCCAGATAGAGGGATGTTTGGGGAACACAGTACATACTATACTTATCTCAGTTTTGGGTACTATGGCACTTGGTACTGTACGATTCAGGGCGCTTCATATGCATATGTATGTATATATATATATATATATATATATATATATATATATATATATATATATATATATATATATATATATATATATATATATATATATATATATACTACTTTTAGGTCATAAACCGACCTGGATCAAATTGGCCGTTAACTCTCATTGACAAAGCCTGGCAGAAAGTGACTTACAGGACCATGAAATCGGCCTGATAAAAATTGTGACCTGATTGTGTTGCAGGCAAAGACTTTGAGGGCTTTGACACTGTGGATTTTGCTGTTGTCGATCATATTGCGTCTCTAGACAAAAACATGGGCTTGGAAGTTAACAATGAAGACTTGAGTAAGTAGAGGATTACAAAGATTAGCTCAGCAAGGAAGAATTGGAATAACTTCAGGAGCAGCAGGAAAAGGCAATTGTGGAGGAAATGTCTTTAGAGGAAGAGGAAGGAAGGGAGGATGTTCCTAGTTCTTTGATTCCCTTACCACACCATCCATATAAACATTGAACATCATACATCCCTGATGTAGTCCAATTCATTCATGTTATTTCTCACGCTTACACAAGCTGTACTATTCCCATAAGAAACTTTTTACAACTATTAGCAGTCTGCCACCTAACCCATGACATCCCTATCAATCCTGTCCTATATAAAAAGCAACAGAAAACCAATGTTATCTAAAGACGAAAGTAGACAAATTAATAAATAAATAAATAAACAAATAAACAAATAAACAATAAAACAAAATTAAAAAAAGAAAGTCAATAACATAAATAAAACTAAACAAAAGCTACTATCGGAAAATAAAATCAAGGATACCAAAATACTTACGTCTCTGCTTCTTCCAAAGATACATGTCGCTCTCGTTCCAAGTCGGTTTTGTTCCCAGCTATGACAAGGCAAATATCTTCCCCTAACATTCGGCGCAGCTCCCTCACCCAGTTCTTCACCTATTGGAGGAAATGGATTATGTCACTATCAACAGTGAGAGCTTACCAAGCTATTGCAGTTCAAGTTACTTTATCTTACAATAATTACCATCAACTTATCCCTTTCCTGAGATTGTTGTGAATCTGCAGCATCAGATAAATTTGGTGTAATTGAATGGGTGAAAAGAAATACTTTCATGTGGTTTGATCACATTGAGAGAGAGAAGAGTGAAGAGTCTGTGAAGAACATTTGAGTGAAATTGAGGGCCCTAGGATGAGAGAAAGACTAGTTGTAAGATGGAAGGATAGAGCAAAAAAGTATAGCTAGCGCCCACATTTGTGGGGTCAGCATTCATGGATTCACTTATTCACAATTTATTTCAATGAAGGGAGTGTCTGGATTTTCGCAGGGGAACCCCAATTTTCCATGTTCTCTGTGTCCTGCCACTTGCAAGGGAAATTTTGGAAATTGTGTGAATATTAATTGCATAATTATTATCATTAAACATAATCAGGAAATGTGTGGTTACCTTTTGGAAGGAATCCTGGTCAGTGATGTCATACACCAGGATGGCACCATGGGACTCCCGATAATAGATGGGGCCTAGTGCATGGAACCGCTCCTGTCCAGCTGTGTCCCATATAGCTAAGTTGACCCGTTTCCCATTAAGGTTCACTCTTTTGGTCAGGAAAGATGCCTGTTGGCAATACACATGCATCAGTCTTGGAACATGAGAGTATACATTATGCATATGCATATGCATATATATATATATATATATATATATATATATATATATATATATATATATATATATATATATATATATATATTTCAGAGAGAGAGAGAGAGCAAACATTATACATATACTTCACTTGAAAGTGACAATATTATAACATAATATTAATTTATTAATGCTGGCCCACTTGTGTTGCTACTGGTTGCAGATGTGATGTTTACATTTCAAAATGGTAGACCTATGAAGTTTTGTGTTGAGGCTTTAATAACCTTAAGTTATATAATGACCCATCACTTCAGTCATTAAGTAATTTATAAATGTTTTTTCTGATAACTTGAAACTGAAATTTTAATTATAGTCAATATTGCACTATAAACAGGATCATGAGATATATATTTTTTTCACCTGAACAAGCCAAGGGATAATAGATGCATATGTCAGGAAACGTCATGAACATGTATTGAGTACATATAGAGCTACCAGAACCTATACAGAATAGTGCTTGAAATACAGAATTTACATAAAATAAATTGAAAAATTTCATTTTCATGGAGTCGAATATCCATGACAACAGCATGCCATCCCGTAAGAGACAAGTATATACATCCTTGACACCACACAGATTAAACATTAGTATTGTTGCTATTCACGTTCATACTTACATTAATTCCTCATTATATGTAGGCCCAGCTTAAGGAATTTCATATTACACCGTTAAGCAACATATACAAGAAATACAATAGACATGCAAAAAATTATGGTGTGGACATCATCTCCAGCTCTACTGAGCTATCAGAATAGACTGGATGGGTCCATTGTGGATGCCTGTCCAAGATGCAACACATCATCCCACACAATCAAACATATAACAGAAGACTGCACTGCAAATAATCATAAACATCATGAACAGAACATACACTCCATGAAGGTCCTGTGGGAAAACCCGTATGTAGGCCATGGCCTATCACAGGTACTTGAAGCTGTTTGGCCAGTCAGCCTAAGGAACAAAAAATAACATGCAAAAATCTTGAAATCATTTGATTCCCACCAAAAAGTAGCAATGTCATACGAATGCACAGCAACACAGCACCATGTTAACTGAAACTCCAACCCTCGCTTTTATTTCTCCTAGTGTCTTCTTTGCAGGGTCTGGCGACAAGAGGGATTTTTTTTAACGTGTTTTTGTTTCCCCTTGGCCAGTGCTTTTTTAATGTAAAAAAAATTAAAATTCACTGGGAGCACTGTGCTGTACAGATCTGTTATTGTGTTTCCATTTATTGCACTCCTGCAGTTGAGTATTGTGCTTAATATTTCTACAAAATGTCCGGTATCTGGTTCTAATACCCAGGTACCAGAAAATAAATGCAACAAAACTTCATTCATTTTGAAAATTAATTTGGAAACATTTTGTTACTGCGATGCTGAGGAAAGAACAGCAACACTTGAGTGGCTGTTCAACCTTGGCGAATCCAAGATATGGGACTATAAGAATGCAGATAAAATTGAAAGAGCTAGTGTTCCTTGTATGCCACTTTTGTTACAATTATGTGTCAAATGAAAAAGATAATGTTTTTCTTCATCATTAATTTAATTTCTGATGAGTTAACTTAATTCAAGTATTACTTATATGCATTTCAGATGCATGTATTTGATTACAGGAATGCATACTACCGTCCATATATTCATTAGTTAAATTCATGCAATTTATATTTTTGCACTACTTGGTGTCGGAGGGTGGACGAGGCGACGCGCCCCTCGACTCATGCCCCCAATGATTGATGGTAAATCTGCATAACTACTGCTTGGACGATATCGATATAAATATGAACTCCTACATACTATACATAGAGTACTCAACATATCTGTGAAGGTTTCAGGCAGTATAGTATGTATGACTTCATATTTATATTGATATCGTCCGAGCAGTAGTTATGCAGATTTACCAACAGTAATTTGCAACAGTAATAATACATAAAACAAAATTAAGTACATAATGTTAGAAATCTAAAACACCAATTAGAAGTGATGCAACAAGTATCGATAAAAGTATGTAATTATAATAGAGGCACCTGTCACGTGGTACTATGGCGTGCGTACCACCACCTATAATATGATGGAAGGAAGGTGCAACAGACATGCGTAACGATATAAACTGGCATTTGATATTACCTGTAATGTGGTTATATGGCGATCATTAAACTTGTCCTCAACATAACGTAGGACCAGGCTGGTCTTGCCCACACAGCCCTCCCCCAACAGCACTATCTTGAAGTTGTAGCTGCGTGACCCGCCCGCTCCTGCCACTGCCATGCTGCATCAATTGTTTCTAATGACAAGAAATGAGGAATTTAGATTCAGTGTTGAATCGGAGAATTAATATTACACAAAGAAGCCCTCCTCCTCCTTTTTCCTATCACTGTAAACAAAGTCTCGTGACGTCACTTCAGTCAAATGACAGTCTGATAAATGTGCCAGATTTAAAGATAACAGTTGTTGTTAGCATAACACAGAATGATTGAGGTGATTCCTTACAGATGGTATATTGTAGAGTAGACTAGTGTATGGGATTACAACTGTGAAGAATAGAATGTATGCCCTCGTCTTTTCGTGGACGATGCCTTATCTTTATGATAGTACATTGTAATTTGAAACTTTTTTTTCGAATTT
>JAPQNM010000018.1:9893522-9896022 GCA_029783475.1 Metacarcinus magister
ATGTATTTGTGACATTTGGAAGATTATGAAATTTTTCATCAATCTCCTAATCATTTCTCAGTATATTATAGTTCATAATTAATTTTCATTATGAGCAAGACTTAAAAGGTTAATGAGTGAATGCTATCAATCTCTTTGGTTAAAGAATATTTGACAAGAGAAAATACTTGTTACTACAATATTCTGTATTTAATAAGATTCACTGGTTATATTACAATCAAATTTATAATAGTATTGTTAGTAATTAATATATTTCTAAAAGAGAGGAATGCAAAAAAAAAAAAAAAAAAAAAAAAATTCAAACAAAAACTATATGGGTGCTTTATACTGAAAGTACTGATTTAGATGTGACTAAATGAGATTTTATGCACCTCAGTAGTGCAATGGTTAGTACGTCTGATTACAAACCCGAGTTCAATCCCGGATGAGGGGAGTCGGCACACAGCTCACCCAGCTGTTCATCCTCCCAAACAGGTTGGTCAATAAATGGGTACCTAGGGAAACCTAGGAAAGATAAACTGTGGAAACTCAGATGTCACAGTGGCCCTGTGTCCCAGGGTAACGGATCAATTTCCACCACAGGCTCAAAGGCCAATGCGACGGGAGATGAGCGCCCGCAGCTATAGTGTGTGCCTTTAAATGAGCTTATATACCTGAAATGAAGGTTTAATTACTTCATCTACCAGAAGGTAATTGGAGAACTGTGTTGGTCTCCAATTAAATCTTCATATAATTATACAAGATTATTCATGATCACAACTAAACATTTCTCTCAGAAAAGAAATTTCGATTTATCATAAGAACCAAGCTATTCTGAAGAAATCAGCATTAGTATAATGTTACATTCCTAGCTTACCCCAATGTTTGTTGATTTAGATCATTGTTAATCAAAATCTAGTGGAAAAAAGCTCTGACAACTACTTTAAGAATCTCTCTATGTCTGTTTCTGAGTAATATGGTGCAGTGTATAGTGGGAGGGAGATAAAATTACTAACTTAATTTCATTATTCAGGTTATAAAAGTTATTATCTCTAATTAGTTAAATTTATGGGCTAATATTGCACAGTTGAAGATTCAATAAATCACAGACACTAGCTTTATAAAAAGATTGATTTTGGTGTGGAAGTTAGTCACCGACCTGTTTCTAATTAATAAATATCATAGTTATCAATATGACATGGTGTATGAGGGAGGCAGGAACAGAGAACGGTTTTTATAAGGGTGATATGTTCATCTATATGGAGGGGAGGTGGGAAATGAAGGGCTACATTTAATTTACATATGGTAGAAATTTATTACAGATTTCAAGACAGCCTTCTGATTTCTCTAGGTAATGATTGTTAATGTATCAGGGTATTTTTGCTTTTCAATTTGAGTGGGGGGAGATTTACTAGATAATAATAAACAAATGTAAGTGAGGTAGAGGGGGAGGGAGATACTACTTTACCATGAAAGCTTGCTCTTCCAGAGACATTTATTCATGGCCTAAACATGACTTTAGTATTTTTCTTTATTGAGAAAAGAAAAACATGTGATAGATGACTCCCTCACTTACCCGATGAACCTCGTATAATGACAAATCCCTGAATCTAAGTCAGCAGCACCGAGGCTGCGATGGGTGGGAACATATGTGCCAAGGTCAGTGGAGTGGGAAAAGGGAAGAGATGTTAATTTAGCATAGTTTGATAAGTTGCTTATAGCATGCACTTTAATCTCTTGGGTATTACATGTGTGTGTGTATGTATATGTAGTTAATTCACTGTGGTCTTGAGGATCGCGCGCTGGACTTTTGATCACCAGCCATTACCCTCCCAGAGAGAGAGCTCAGACATCATTATAGTGTGATTTATGGGTAAGGCTGTGTTCTTTCACACACTATACACCCCATCCTTCTGCAAGGACAATAACTGCTTGGTCATCGGTGAAAACCTTGCACCTTGAGCGAGGCGTAAACACTCGGCAGGCTGGACTGTGTGTGTGTTTTACTGCTTAATGGTTTTTAATTACTTGTATTATTGCATGACTGATTGGAGCTCCTTGTGTTATGTCTTTTGACCATTTTATCATAATTTTCTAGAAACAATGTCTTTGACACAAATTGTTTCAGTAAAATATTACAGCAGTCTATTGCTCTGTTTCGAAAGCTCAAATTTCTCACATATTAAACTTTTCTTATACAATTTTCTTGCTGTGTCCTCTTGAAGAGGACTGTCTAG
This sequence comes from Metacarcinus magister, assembly GCA_029783475.1. Classification (NCBI taxonomy): domain Eukaryota; kingdom Metazoa; phylum Arthropoda; class Malacostraca; order Decapoda; family Cancridae; genus Metacarcinus; species Metacarcinus magister. Next base: position 9,895,739 of record JAPQNM010000018.1, read on the forward strand.
GTACTTTATACTCAATAATGTCATTCCTTTCTTTACTTTTGACACGTTTACAGGTAACTCGTTTTACACAAGTTTGAAATATGCACTTTAGGTTTAATACAATGTCAAAAAGCCAGTATTTTATTTATTTAATTACACAATTTATTTAGAATAATGCGATGCAATCCAAAAAAAAAAACTTCTTGTTTATTGCTATTGTACAACTTTTGTTGGGTGCTGTGTCAGGCATAGAAGCCTGGAATAAACTTGATGCAGAAGTAATTAATGCAAGAAATATTCATGAT
>JAPQNM010000018.1:9901022-9906022 GCA_029783475.1 Metacarcinus magister
AATAGTTAGACATGTATATTGGTTATACTCTCTTATTTACTGTTTTTTTGTTTTACCTATCTTATGTATACCTGATAATGATGGCAGTGTGCAAAGTACGAAATTCAGCAACACGTGCCCAGCCGCTGCCCATAACCCTTCACATAGTAAGAGTAAGAGTGAGAGGTACTATAGTAGAGGGGAAAGTAGGGAGGGATGTTGAAGTCTTTGTGCGCTATTAGTAATGATCTCAATGGGGTGATGTAACGAGGGGAGGACGTGGCACCCCTTCCCATCCCTTTCCCCTTACCCCTTGTTCACCACCACCCACTGTTCCCTCCTCCCTCCCCTCATAGGTCCTTCCATTTCTTCTACCCCCCGTCCCCCCACTTACCCCCCCTCACCACACTGCTGCGTCACCCTCACTCACTGCCATTTTCTTTCCTTCCCATTCTTCAATTCCCTATTTTTTTTCTCTCTCTCTCTCTCTCTCTCTCTCTCTCTCTCTCTCTCTCTCTCTCTCTCTCTCTCTCTCTCTCTCTCTCTCTCTCTCTCTCTTTCTGTCAGTTAATTGATTGGTGAACCCTTATGTGTGCTGTTGTTATAGTTGTTGATTGTTATGTGTGTGTGTGTGCGTGCGTGTGTGTATCGAGATGTTATTTTATTTCATATGTATTCTTTAAAATTAATGTTACACACACACACACACACACACACACACACACACACACACACACACACACACACACACACACAGACAGACTGCAGGTATCAATATCTCAGACTCTCACCCCTTTCTTGTCCCTCTTTAATTAACTACGAATCAGCTTGCTTACCGTTCGACATATTCTCTCTCTCTCTCTCTCTCTCTCTCTCTCTCTCTCTCTCTCTCTCTCTCTCTCTCTCTCTCTCTCTCTCTCTCTCTCTCTCTCTCTCTCTCTCTTTTCTGTCGTGGACGTGGATTCTAAAGGCTTCTTGGATCTACATACGTAAATGGCAAGGTTATGATTGTCACTATGTATGTATGTCTATCCACGCGCCTCGCTAGTGGGACAGTTGCTTGAAAGAGAACATTTCCCACCTTCCCTGTCCCTCCCTTTCCTCTTTCGTTTCTTTATCTCAGATCCTCCTTTCTTCACTTTCGTGGAGTGAATAGAAATAGTCAAGAATTTGCTTTAATTAGGTCTGAGCTGTGTGTGGTTCTGGCAGGCTGGCTGGCTGGCTGGCTGGCGGTCTGGTTGACTTTTTCTTGCAGTCAGTTGGTTTATGGCGTGACAAACATGCTTGAAGACTGCGCTATAGGTTGGTTGGTTGGCTGGATCGAGGGCTGACGCAGTGACAGATTCATCCACGTGTTTTGTAGTGTCACTGGTCCTATTGTACTGTACGTTTTGAAATGTTCTTTATTTTTCCTGGTTACCATCCCTGCTCTTCCTACTGTTTTTATGTTAAGTGTGTTTTTTGTTTAGTCCGTGTGTCGTGCCTTCTCTTATGATGAGTTATATTAATGGTGTGTGTGTGTGTGTGTGTATTTTTAAGAAGCAGGAGGTGGTAGGATAAGATGAAACTGAAGTCGCTCCTGGCTGTCTCATTTCCTTCTCCTCCTCCTCCTCCTCCTCCTCCTCTCAACGCCATCTTGCATCCAGGTAAATGATGCCCTTGATGATGGCTGACGTCAGGGAGAAAGGTGAAGCGTCGACCTGTGTGTGTGTGTGTGTGTTCGTGAATCAAGCTTTCATGCATCGCCCACTCACGCTTCCATCCTGTGTGTTCAACGGCGTTCCTTGAAATACTGCCTCGTCACCACACTACCCTACCTTACCTCACGGAAGTGTATGGTTTTTTTTTTCCTTTTTTTTTCACTTATTACTTTTATTATTAGATTATTATTATTTAGACGCAGCTTAGTCACAAAATCCTTCCCTCCATCCTGCTTTCCCTCCTCATCATTATTTTAGTGTACCCTTGCGGATTTTACAAGGGACATCAGAGCCAGGAATTCTCTCTCTCTCTCTCTCTCTCTCTCTCTCTCTCTCTCTCTCTCTCTCTCTCTCTCTCTCTCTCTCTCTCTCTCTCTCTCTCTCTCTCTCTCTCTCTTATACAATAACAATATTTGCTTTTGATTATTAATATTATTACTAGTAGTGGTAGTTATCTTAGTGCCACTACTATTACGGACACTACTACTACTACTACTACTACCACCACTACCACCACCACCACCACCCCTGTTTTTGTTGTCATTATTAAGTAACCCCGTTGGAGTAGGATGTAACACGTTTTCTTTTGTGCATATTGGGTACCGTGTTTGTATTACTGACTCAGAAAACGGGAGTGTGCCTGCGTATACCAAGTGTGTGTGTGTGTGTGTGTGTGCCAGCAGCCATGCCAGGGGAATCATTAGTCTACTTCAGGTGCCGTGACGTAATAAGTCTCTCTCTCTCTCTCTCTCTCTCTCTCTCTCTCTCTCTCTCTCTCTCTCTCTCTCTCTCTCTCTCTCTCTCTCTCTCTGATTCGAATTTCCTCTTCCGCTCCCTTTCGTGCATAAGCGGAGGAGCTTATGCGTTCATCTGTTCTTTTCCTATTCCTTCTCCGCATCCTCTTCTCCCCCTTCTTCTTATTCATCCTTCTTTTTTTTTCCTTCTCAATACCACCACTTATTATTTTTATTATTAGTTTTTTTTTATAGTAGTAATCATCATCATCACCACCACCACCACCACCACCACCACCACCACCACCACCACCACCATCATCATCATCATCATCATCATCATCATCATCATGTATAAAACGTCGCAGTCTCCCCTCGGTTGCGTGTACGTAGCTACCTTACTTTTCGTTCACACACACACACACACACACACACACACACACACACACACACACACACTTCTCATACACAAACACTCAACTCACACAAACACACTCGGCAGGTTTCTCTCCACCACTTGGTTGGCTTATGTTCATCCGTGGCCTTGCTTGATCAGCACGTCGTGTGTACAGCGTCTGGCAGGCTGCATGTTGCGGTGGCCACGTGTATGCTGTTTTCCACCCAGCTACTGTTGGCCTCCTGACTGTATTATGCTCCTCCGGGCGTCTGGTTACATATGTGATTTAACTTTTTTTTATATTTTTTTAGATGTCCATTGTGTATAATTTATGCGAGTTAGGTAAAAGGTATCTTCATGAATTTGTTTCTCTCTCTCTCTCTCTCTCTCTCTCTCTCTCTCTCTCTCTCTCTCTCTCTCTCTCTCTCTCTCTCTCTCTCTCTCTCTTCCCCTTTGCGTAACGGTGGTAGATAACTTTCTCAGAACACTTGTCCCTCCAGGAAGTGAAGTTGGTGTGTGTAGAAGGTGAGGGGCGGAGGGCACGCAGAGGGGGGTGAAGGGGTGTCTGTGAGGGGAGGGGGAAGTGCACTAGCATATTGATAGGGAAAGCTGTAAGGATCAAGACATGTGCACACACACACAAAGATCTTATCTGTTATCTTGATTTCTTTTCAAGTTGTAATACCAGGTGTTGCTCTTCCTCCTCCTCCTCCTCCTCCAGGTGCGCCGTTATTATTATTATTGATGTTGCTCATATTTACGGTATCAAAATGGATTGTCTTATTAGGTTTTAATATTTCATGAGTACAAATATATAGGAAACGCTACTTATGTGCTAGTAGTGATAATGGTCGTAGTAGTTGTAGTTAATTGGTAATTGTGGTGGTTTAGTGGCTCATATCAGGTTACATCCAGCTGGCCTCGCCTCGCCTCGCCTTGCCTTGGCCGTCTTCGACATTTTATTATTTACATATTTCTTCGTCATCCATCCTTTCTATTTCTTCCATCATTCATCATTGTCTGGCAGAAACTACTATATCATCCTCCTCCTCCTCCTCCTTTCTCTTCATTTGGCGTAGCCGCTCCACGTAAATATTGGCACGCAAGCACACACACACACACACACACACACACACACACACACACACACACACACACACACTCACAAACACACATTCATGTCGTCACCTTGGCACTGTTTCCTAGTTCTGCCTCATGGCCGGACTGTGAGAGGTGGTGGGGATGGAAGGGAGAGGGGAGGCACTACTGAGTCACGGCCTGCCTTTCCCCACTCCATCCACCCCTCCACCTCTCCCTCCACTCACCCGCTCCGCTGCCTCTTTCACAATCTCTGTCACCACCACCACCACCACCATGACATTTTATTACATTGTGTATGCTTATTCTTTTCCTGTTTGTGATGGTGCTTGTGTACTTGTTAAACATTTGTCTCTTTAATTTTTCTTAGTTGTGAATGACTATTAAGTGTAGTATTATGCATCTTCCTTTTCTTTTACGTTTTGTTATTTATAGTTATTAATATTATAGTTATGAAAAAATTACCATATACTGGCTTAGTTGTGTGTGTGTCTGTGTCTCCACGTGTGCACTTAACAAGAGAGGAGAACCACAGCACTGAATACTCATGAATGTTTGGGTCTTTTTGGTGTCACTGCGTCCATGTGCACCTCCTCAGGCTCCTCCTTATCCTCCTTCACGCTTACCGATCTCTTCCTTCCCTTGAGTATACGTTGGACTGTGTTTATATACAAATGTCATAAGAATGTCAATAATGATACATGACTTTTATTGTCGTATCATCATTCAACACGAGGCGAGGTTCATATTGTGTAACTATATGGGTTGCCTGTTTGTCGTGCAAGATGACAAAAGTTACTTCAAGGGCAGAGACTTGGCACCTTTCTCTCTTGAACTTCAATTGCCGTCAAGATGAAAAAAATTAAGTAGAATGGACGTTTTGTTATATTTGACTCATTCTTCAGTGCCAGGTTTTTCTCAAGACTTTATTTACACACACATCGCCTTCGTCTTTACGTCTGTCTCTACTCTACATCCTTCCAGTTATGTTTGCCTTGCTTACCTTTGCCTTCAATCTACACCTGCCTCATTAGTGTAAGCTTGAGTTATACATACACACGCACACGTTGCCTGTCTCCAGCTTAGCCTGCT
>JAPQNM010000018.1:9908522-9911022 GCA_029783475.1 Metacarcinus magister
CACACACACACACACACACACACACACACATCAATCCTCCGTCCTCCGTTCTCCTCCTCCTCTCAATTATTCCTTATTATTCATTTGTTTATCCCTTTCTCTTCCTCCTTCCATCAAACATAATCCACACTATTTGTCTTCCTTCTCATCCTCCTACCTAACTGTTTCCTCCCATTCATATCTACCTTCCTTCCTTCCTTCCTCTTCCCCATTCTTTTCCCTCATTCCGTTCCAGTATTTGCTCCTTCCTTCCCTATTCCCCCTAACCTACTGCCCCTCCGTCCTCTCTTCCTGCTTTCTCTCTCCTCTCGTTGCGTCACTTCCCTTTACCGCCTTCCCCCGGCCCACCCACCCCCCACCCTCCTCTTCAGCCGCCGTCACGTTATGTAGAGTCCCTTACGCTTCCTTTCCATCTCCTGTTGAACTTTATTTTTTTTTAGTTTTGTGTTAATTTGTTGATTTATTCATTAATTCGTTGCCTAAGCGCTCTCTCTCTCTCTCTCTCTCTCTCTCTCTCTCTCTCTCTCTCTCTCTCTCTCTCTCTCTCTCTCTCTCTCTCTCTCTCTCTCTCTCTCTCTCTCTCTCTCTCTCCATCTTTTCCTACACTTTCTTCTTCCTTCCCTCTCCTCTTTACTTCCGCTTCCTTCTTTCTTTCACCATCCCTCGCCTCACATTTTTCTTTCCCATCATTTCATTGATACCGCTAAGGATGTCCTCTCTTCTTAAGTTCACTTCTTTAAACAAAAAAATATATTGCTCCATCACTTCCTCTTCCTTGACTCTAAAACTATATAACTTACTATCGTATTTTCTTCCTTATACGTAAAAACAGTAGAATTTGTCCTTCGTAAGTGAAAGTATGTAGGTGACACGTTTTTGTAATACGAATAAAATTATTGTAGTATAGTGTGTGTGTGTGTGTGTGTGTGTGTGTATGTGTGTAGCGGAGGGTTGTCGACTACATAAGGATTGGAACAACACCCAGGCTTGTTTTTGGTAGTTTATTGCTGCAGGAGTTGTTAGACACACAAGTATATAGCTTGTACAGTGGACAGAGAGCCTGGAGATGGTGAGTGATGTGACCTGGTGGTCACGTGAGGTGAGGTCAAGTTAATCTGGACCTCAGCCGCGGTCTCGAGGGAAGTAATTATAGGCTCAGGCTGTGGGTGTATGTGCACGTGGGTGTGTTGTGTGTGTGGGTGTCGCTACTACATGTGTGTGTGTGTAGTTCATTGTATGTATATGTAACAATTATTCGTGATATATATATATATATATATATATATATATATATATATATATATATATATATATATATTTTGTTAGTCCAGTGCCTATTCAATTTTGTTTATATATTATTTTTGTGTGCATCTTGGTTCTCCTTTGTTTTATGTTATCTTCACTTCTTTTTTCTCTCGTCTTTGCTTGTGTTTGTCATTAAATTGTCTGTCATTCATTCATTCATTCATTCATGCACTTATTCATTCATACGTTGAGTAAGTCGAGTCTCCCCGTTGTTTTTGCTATTGTATGTATATGTGTGTATGTGTTGTTTGAGGAAGTCATTCTTCTCCTCCTCCTCCTCCTCCTCCTGTTGTACTTGGTAACACTTCCTGCTTTCACTTCTTTCATCTACTCATGTTATTTTTAGTACTATTTATTTTGCTTTCTCTAAACGCAGTATTTTTTTTTTTCTCTCTCTCTCTCTCTCTCTCTCTCTCTCTCTCTCTCTCTCTCTCTCTCTCTCTCTCTCTCTCTCTCTCTCTCTCTCTCTCTCTCTCTCTCTCTCCACTTTCGCCTCTTCCTGTTTCACTGTTCCACTTTCATCTTCGCACTTTCACTTCTCCTGACCTACATTTACCTTCCACCCACCCACACAGGTGTACCCCCTCCCTCCTCCCCCCCTCCACTACATTCCACCTTAACCCCCCCCCCTGTGTCCTCCCTCCTTCCCTCCCTACCTCTTCTTTCGCTATTCCATCGCTATCAAGGAATTCCGAACGTCAACATGAAAGTGAGGAGGGAAAGGGAGGGACATATTGTGGAATAGACGTTTTGAGAAGAATTATGAGAATAGTGTTTAATGATGATGATGATGATGGTGGTGATGGTGGTGGTGGTGTGGTGGTGTGATGTGAAGAAGATGTATAAGTTGGAAAAAATAAATGAATGACACACATATGGAGAGAGAGAGAGAGAGAGAGAGAGAGAGAGAGAGAGAGAGAGAGAGAGAGAGAGATTGGTCAAGGACAAACGCATGCACTTATAGCGTGGTTCAGGTGTGGTTGCGGGTCTTGATTGCACCTGGAATTTGGGGCAAAGGTGTGTGTGTGTGTGTGTGTGTGTTTGAGTATGTGTGTGTGTGTGTGTGTGGTGTGTTAAGGTCTGATACTGGGTTGAATGAATGTAGGGATATGAGAGAGAGAGAGAGAGAGAGAGAGAGAGAGAGAGACCCAGGGAGAGAATTGTGTCACAGGAAGGTGTTGTTTGGCCTCATTAC
>JAPQNM010000018.1:9916022-9936022 GCA_029783475.1 Metacarcinus magister
ATGATTTATACTAATAATAATACTACTACTACTACTACTACTACTACTACTACTACTACTACAACAACAACAACTATTACCAAGGCCTTATGCATAGTACACGTAGGAGCTTGAAATCAATAGTGCATCGATTGGGGACTGACTGGTGTGTGAAGAGCGAATGAGATCATGCCAGGGGTGTGTGTGTGTGTGTGTGTGTGTGTGTGTGTGTGTGTGTGTGTGTGTGTGTGTGTGTGTCTGCAGAATGAAAGTTATTTTTGCCCCTCGGCGTGTATTTCTGTCTTCTGGCAATCATCTTATATTTAAGCTCGTCTAATTTCTCCCCTCTTCCTCATGACGCTATTCTCTCTCTCTCTCTCTCTCTCTCTCTCTCTCTCTCTCTCTCTCTCTCTCTCTCTCTCTCTCTCTCTCTCTCTCTCTCTCTCTCTCTCTCTCTCTCCCTCTCCCTCCACATTAACCACACTTCAGACCCATCTAATCTCGCCTCTCATTCCTATTTGTTTTCACTTTTACTCTACCTAACCCATTGATTTTCTTTCCTCCTCCCGTGTGGCAATGCTTGGTAAAGGCGTACACACACACACACACACACACACACACACACACACACACACACACACACACACGCACACGTTTCAGGTAACTTATTCAGGTGTAGGTAAAGCTTGTCAAGGAAGGGAAGAAGGAAGAGTTTGAAGGGGAGGAAGAGGGAAGGAAGGGAGGATAATAAGACATTGTGTGCTAATAATTGAGGGAGGAAGGAAGGTTTTAGTCCTGTAATATTGATGAGAGAGAGAGAGAGAGAGAGACCTTGTATTTCCTCCTGTTCCTCCTCCAGCCTCGTTAGGTCTGGTAGGGCTGTTGATGTCTGTTCTTCCTTTGTACTTCTCTTCCTCCTACTTCCAACTTCCTCCTCCTCCTCCTCCTCCTCCTCCTCCTCCTCCTCCTCCTCCTCCTCCTCCTCTCGTTTCTCTCTTGGTATGCAGAGTGAACCTATGCTCTTTGGAGGTAAGTTTTTAGGGGGGGTGGGGAGATTCTCTTGCCTTCACCACCCAGTCACTTTCTTATTCACCCCCTCTTCTCCCCTTTCCTCCCCTCTCGCTCCTCCCTTCAACGGTGTCACATGCTGAAAGTACCCAAGACGTGGCAACACTGGAGACGTGCAATATATGGGAACGATGAGAGTACAGTATTATTATTATTATTGTTATTGTTATTTATTATTACTATGTTATTTATTATATTATATTATTATTGTTATGTTTTTGTTTATTTTGTTTATGCATTATGTAAATTGTATAAATGTTCCCACTGAAAACTTAACGAATGTGAGTGTGTGTGTGTGTGTGTGTGTGTGTGTGTGTGTGTGTGTGTGTCATCATTATCATCGACATATTGATTCTGATACACACACACACACACACACACACACACACACACACACACACACACACACACAGAACTACCTAATGTTCTCTGCTGCAAGACCAGTTTTTCAATGCAGCAAAAAAAAAACTGCTAACAAGAAAGTAAAAGTTTCAAGCTGAGAGAGAGAGAGAGAGAGAGAGAGAGAGAGAGAGAGAGAGAGAGAGAGAGAGAGAGAGAGAGAGAGAGAGAGAGAGAGAGAGAGAGACCTCCGTTGAATGCTTGAGGGCGTTATCATATCTCTAGTAGCCGTGTTTACCAACCATCGTAAACACAAACAAACACACACACGCTTGGTGACCTGACCCGTGTGTTTATGTATTTGTATATCGATGACCTGAGTATCATCTCTGTGATTGGTGGTTTGACCTTACCATGACCTCATGACCCTGTGTTGGGGGACGGGATGTGCCAACCACCTAGACCTCACCCACCCTTCACCTATACAACTCCTCCTCCTCCTCCTCCTCCTCCTCCTCCTCCTCCTCCTCTCCTCCTCCTCCTCCTCCTCCTCCTCCTTTCCTTCCCTTCACCTGCACCACACCCCGTCCTTCCTCTACTCCTCCCTCTCTTCCCACTCCTCACCCTTCACACCCTATACACACCCCATCTTTCCTCCTCCTCCTCCTCCTCCTCCCCCTCTTCCTCCTCCCCATCCTCCTCTCCCCTCCCTCCTCCATCACCCTGGATCACCATCTAGGCCAGTGTCAGGGATTTACTTACTCTCACTAATGTTCGCTTACATATGCTATATATATTTTTTTTTTTCTATTTCTCTCTTTTATTTATTTATTTATTTTATTTAAGTTAGTTCGTCAGTTCGTATTCTCTCTTTCTGTTTTTTTTTATTATTATTATTATTTAAGTCAGTTCGTCAGTTTTTTTTTTTTTATTATTATTATTTTATTTAATTTTTTTATTTTTATTGTTATTTGTATCTGCGTCAGTCGTGAAATTAATACACGAGTTATTTATATATATTCTTGTTCCTTGTTCCTTGTCTATAGTGAAGTGCAAAAAAAAAGTGCGTGCATGTGCAGTGAGGAATTAATTAATACATGTGGTTTACTTAATATAATTCAAGCAAGTGTGTGAAGTATTACGAAGATTTATAACCATCTTAATTATTATCAGTAATGTGTATATAATTTGAGGAAATGAAGACGTATCATTTTACCACGTCCAGTTATTTAGCAATTCTCTCTCTCTCTCTCTCTCTCTCTCTCTCTCTCTCTCTCTCTCTCTCTCTCTCTCTCTCTCTCTCTCTCTCTCTCTCTCTCTCTCTCTCTCTCTTTTTTGTCCCCCACACTTACTGACCTCCTCTTTCTCCCTTGACCAACTTTCCCTCCCTCCCTCCCTCCCTCCATCCCTCCATCCCTCCTCTCTCATCCATGTTTCCCCACTTCACTCCACTCACCTACAGACTACCTCCCTCCCTCCCTCTCTCTCTCTCTCTCTCTCTCTCTCTCTCTCTCTCTCTCTCTCTCTCTCTCTCTCTCTCTCTCTCTCTCTCTCTCTCTCTCTCTCTCTCTCTCTCATCATCGCTTGCAGTCCTCACTTCTCTCTCCCTCCCTCCCTCCCTCCTCCACCTTTATCTAACAGGTTTTTTGGAGAAAATATCAAAAGTGCGCTGATACAGTCCTCCTCCTCCTCCTCCTCCTCCTCCTCCTCCTCCTCCTCCTCCTCCTCGTCCTCCTCCTCCTTCCTCCTTCCTCCTCCCTCCTCCGTTTTGTTACTTATTTCCTTCTTCCTTTTTTGTTCCTTTTGACGTCAAACATTTTTTTTTCCTATTGTTTGCTCTATTTTTATGATTAATTACTGTTGTTATTATTATTATTATTATTATTATTATTATTATTATTATTATTATTATTATCAATACTTTAATTGTTATTTTTAGTCTTCTCCTCTCCTCCCCCCTGGCGTGTTGTCTTAACTGTTTCATCTCCTTGCTTGCAGGTGAAGGTGAGTGTGGTGTGTGGTGTGGTTCTGTTGGTGCCTTATCTGTAGCTGGGTGTTGAAGGTAAGTGTGTGTGTGTGTGTGTGTGTGTGTGTGTGTGTGTGTGTGTATTCCACCCATTCCCTCTTCCATATGAGAGAGAGAGAGAGATAGAGAGAGACAAAGACAAAGACAAAGAGAGAGACATATGGTATAGATGATTGGTGCTTGGTTCCGTCACGAGCAGAGCAGGAAGTGTGTGGAGGACGCCATGAAGCCTAGCAATGAGGGAGGTGTGAAGGTTGGCAGGCAGGCAGGCAGGCAGGCAGGCAGGCAACTCCTCCTCTCCTTCACACCACTCATGCAACTGTGTCTGGTGGGAGAAGGAAGAAGAGGAGGGAGGGATAAGCAGTCATAACGAGGAAGAGGAAGGGGCGAAGCAAGGGAATTTAGAAGGTTTTAATGAGGTGGTTGGATTAAATATAGTGTTGTATGTTTTTGATTATATATATATTTTTTTTTTATTCATTCTTTCATGATCATTACTATTTCGTGGCTCGGTAGTGTAATGTGGTGTGCGTTAAAGACACAACCGATAAGTCCAGGGCTCGGGGGCACAGAGATAATTTGAACTGGCTACGATAAATAAGACAAAAATAGATCTTATCATGTGTAATTATTTGATCATTATTATTTACATTAAGTAGTACATTCTCTTGTTTCCTGGTGTTTGGTTTATTCATTGGATGAGTATTAATATTGCTTTCATGCAGCTATTTCCTTTCCTCCTCCTCCTCCTCCTCCTCCTCCTCCTCCTTTTTGTCGTCCTTGGGTGGGTGACGTTGAGTGTCTGAAGGAAACAGTGTGCCGTTATTTTTCAGTGTGGGAAGGTACAGGTGGAGGGAGGGAGGGAGGGAGGGGTGGTGAGGCTTTGTGGCACCACCCTGAGTCATGCCCGGCCGGAAGTACATACCAAGTGACTCTCTCTCTCTCTCTCTCTCTCTCTCTCTCTCTCTCTCTCTCTCTCTCTCTCTCTCTCTCTCTCTCTCTCTCTCTCTCTCTCTCGAATTGGGGTTTTTTTTCTTTTTTTTTCATTATTTTTCTCTTGTTCTGGCGAAATGATAATGTCGTTTGCCTTCGCCTTGTCGTGCTTCCGTGTGTGTTGTGGAGGCAGAAGGAGATAGTTACTGAGGCGCTCATGACAGGAGGAGGAGGAGGAGGAGGAGGATAAGGAAGGGAGGCTAGGAGGGAGGTAGAGAGGAAAAACCAGACGTTTATTTATTTATTTTTTTTTTTTATCAACTCAATCTCTTTGCATCCTCAGTGATAAGGTTATATACAATTATGTAAATGTGTTGGAATTATCATGAAAACCGTGTGTGTGTGTGTGTGTGTGTAAAAGGATGATTTGGTGTTAGTTTTGATCGAAGGCAACACTTGACGTAGTGGTCGTGATGGTGTTGCTTCAGGTTGCCCCAGTTGTGGTGGTGGTGATGGTGTGAATAGTACGGTTGGGTTGGGGTGATCTGAGTGGCTTACCGTGGTGGTGATGGTGGTGGTGACGGTGACGGCGGCGGCGGCGGCTCCCCTGTGAAGGATAACGGTACACACACATGGTATCTGTTTCGAGCACACCTTGATCACGAACGAGCAAGGTTAATCGTATCTCTCTTACCACTCTGTAATACTGTGTTCTTCATTTCTTGAGGGTATTATTAAATTTAGTCCGCTCTTCATCTTCATCCTCATCCATTTTTTTTTGTTCATCTAATCCTTCTTCTCCTTACATGAAAGTATAAATTTAATAGACTGTGATAGACCAGTCGACGACCTAGATATATAAGTCCAACGACCATGTAGATTTAATATCATACATATCATCGTCATTTCTATATTTATTCAACCGACCCATCAAACTTTGAGTCCTATTTAGCATTTACTGCATGACTGCAACATTAGTTCGGTTCATGCACAAACCTAATGGTGAACAGGTTCTTGCCAGTCTCTTTCTTTAATCAAAATTAATATCACTAGAACCGGCTAATGCCACGCGTCCTAATCAGCTCATTTACAAGTATATTATTTGTTAAACTCTCTTCCACGTGTAGATAAGCTGCATCCGGTAACCCAACATTATCATTATTATCATTACTATTATTATTATTATTATTATCGTTATTGTATGTAATTACGTTTTGCAGCGCTGCGAGAGGTGGTAGAAGGGGTAGCGGTGGTAGGAAAACAAGAGGCCGTGATAGAGGCAAGGGAGTGAAGAGGACCAATGTGTGTGGGAGGAAAGGAAAGGTGGCAAGAAGCACTTTGTTCATGAGTGGTGGTTGGTGTGTGATGGGGCGTCCTCCTCTCCTCCACCCACTTCTCCATGACGGTAAAGTTGTAGGGGGGGAGGAGAAAATAGCAAGGCGAGAAAGGAAACAAGAAATCTTAAAGCCTCGCTAACCTCTAATTTCCCTCATTTCCTTTCCCAAGTTTACCCTTCCGTCTCCTTCCTTCTTTCCTTTGCCCTTCCCTCCCCAACCCCCAACACACACACACACACACACACCTTCCGCTTCCCCACCCTCGTATCCCTTTCAGTTAGTTGGACGGAGATGTTAGAGGTATATCCGCTCTACCGCGTGTGTGTGTGTATGTATGTGTGTGTGTGTGTGTGTGTGTGTGTGTGTGTACTTTTCGTAATGGCGGATTAAATCAATAGATGAGGAGGAAGAGTGATGTTTACCTCCTCCCTCCATCCCTCCTTCCCTCCCTCCCTCCCCCGTCCCTTCCGTCCCCCAGATGCAGCGTGTGAGAGGAGACAGTGAACTTGCAGGCAGCGGCACGGCGGGGGCTTTGACCCTTCGCGTTCACCGTGTAACTTGTTGCTGTGTTCCGCCCCGCCCCTTGCCACAATGTACTACTCACTGTGCCCCGCTACCTGGCTCTCAACTCCAGCAGGCGGCAGGGCAGGTGGGGATGGCCTTGCTACACGTATAAGTGGCTGTGTGTGTAGGTATTTAGTGTGTTGTAGGGTGTATGGAAGGTAAAAACAGGGTGATGTAGCGCTGTATAGGAGGCAAGGGTGTGGTCCTGGTGGCGGTGATTCATACTATACCCTGTCACCATATGCCAAGAAGGGAAGGAAGGGGAGGTGAGCCGGGTAGGTGGGTATTTTTGGTGCCGGGCGTGATAGGGCATGGCAAGGTTGGGCGGAAAGTTTGCGTCGAGGGCAGGGCTTAGGGAGGGAGGGAGGGAAGGAAGGCGTGGTGGTGATTGTTTACTTATTTAAAGACTGACTGACCCACACCAACAGTTTAAAGCAGTAGTACAAACAGACACAAGCATCAACAGACAGGGATACCAAGGAATTAAATCACACTCTCTCGCACACACACACACGCGCACACACGTACACACACCATTTTTAGTATTAAGCCAAATAACTAAAACACAGGCACGTATATATCATGTAAATACATTAAAGTTCAACAACTCCACGCTTTAGGTTCGTTCACACACACACACACACACACACACACACACACACACACACACACACACACACACACACACACACACACACACACATACATACACACATACACGGAGTACTGTTATGTGTGCGCGGCCGTCGTCGTGGGGGAGGCGCGGGAGGAAGTATAGTTGGGTGGGGGAGGAAGGTGAGTGACTTGGTAGTGGTGGCGGCGGCGGGGTGACTGACCGACCTACTGGCATCGACTGAGTCTGTTTGTGCGTGTGTGTGTGTGTGTGTGTGTGTACGTTTGTGTGTGTTTACTGCGCACCTGCTGCCGCTACTCCTGCTGCTGCTACTCTTTCTACTACTACTTATACTGTTGTTGTGGCTATTCATGTTGCTTTTGGTGTTGTGTATGTAATATAAATGCTGTTTTTCCTCCTTGTGTTGTTGTTGTTGTTGTTACCGGTGTGTGGTGTGTTATCTCGTTTATCTCACGTGTTCTGTGCCCTATCAATATTCATGTTGCTATTCTTATTTCACATTTATATTCTTGAAGCTTGACTTTAAGGAATTTTCTTCGTACCAACATACTTTACGGCTTCATTTTCTCTTTTGATCTTGCACATGCTCGCTTTCCTTTTTCTTTTTTTCTTCATCCCATCTGACTCTTTCATTCATTTTCTCTTTATTAATCCTCTATTTTCCTCTTCCTCCCCTCCCCAGTCTCTCCTTTATACCTTTCACACCTCACCTCTTTAACTTAACTAATATACTTTCCTCCCTCCTTTTCCTCTCAATGGTCTTCTAGCCACGCCTTCTTGCATAACCTATCACAATGTCAACTGCCATCATTTTCTTGTTTATCCCCCCAACCCTTCGCCTCCCTCCCCTACTCCCCTTTCGGCAAAAAAGTGAGTGCTGTGGCCCTGCCCATCTCTTAGTGCCTCGGCCATGGCCTTGACACTGTCCCCAACTCCCCCCAAACCTTCATTCTCTCTCCTCTTTCCCTCCTCCTCCTCCTCCTCCCCTCCATCTACCATCACCACCGTGAGGTCAATAACACTTCCTCCTCCTCCTCCTCCTCTTCCTCCTCTTCTTCCTCCTTTTCTTTTATCTCCTGATCTTCATTCTCTTCCTCGTTCACGTGACTATTCATGCATATTTTCAGTCACATACACATACACACAAACACACAAACACACGGCTTTGATCATATGATTGATCATCCTTGTAAGCGAGAAAAAAAAGTGAATTTGAAAGTAACACCGATGGCTCTGTCTGGTATTTGTATGCATATATGTTCGTATGTGTATATGTATGTATGTATGTATGTATGTGTATGTATGTGTGTGTGTGTGTGTGTGTGTGTGTGTGTGTGTGTGTGTGTGTGTGTGTGTGTGATTGGAAGTAAGGGAGAGGAGAGGAATTGTGTTGAGATGAAGGGGTCAATGAACTGCCTACTCCTCCTCCTCCTCCGCTCCTGCTGCAGGGGGAAGGGGGGTGGTTCCTGAACAGGTGTGCCGACCTCTCCCTCTCCTCCCCCTTCTGTTCTCCCTCTTCGCTCCACCTGGCACGCGCTGGACAGTTATCTGGGCGTCCACCCCAGCCCATGTGTGTGTACCTGCTCCCGTGGGGTGGTGGAGGGGCGTGGACAGGTTAATGCTGACTGGGGCAGGACGGGTGCGTTGGGGGTAGGGGGGTAAGATGAGACGACAGGTAGGGAAGTAGGAAAGGTAGATAGTTAATTGATTCATTGGTATGGGTGATGGGTCCAGGATGTGTGTGGGTGGGTGAGGGTAGTGGTGGTAGGTGCTGCTGGCTGTTGTTTACTGTGAATGGGAAATAAAGTACGTAGTGTTGATAATGATCATAATATTAACTATAGTAATGATATAGTATAGTTGTTATTAAATGTTAATTAAGTGGTGTCATCTGCCATTGTAAACAGTCCGAATTGTTTTGAGGGATTACTAAGGTGAGGCGTGCAGTGATAAGGCTCTCTGCCCTAAGGAAAATTCACGGACTTATATAAAGGTATTATTTATCGCTGTAACATTACACAGCTAGTATTTATCATCACAGTTACACGTGCCTCATCCCTAACCTCACCACCCACCCACCTCGCCTCGCCCTGCCTCGCCCATCTTCCTTGTAATGGCCATAGAGGCTTGAAAATGTGTCCATTACCCCCTGACCACGCCCCGCCCTCGCCCTGCCCTCGCCCTCGCCCTCTCCTCCCTTCATAACGTGTTCGTAAAGGTCCACAGGAAAGACACAATGCTTGCCTGAACTGCTCCCTGCGTTCGAAAGTGTGTAAGAACAGGATTCGGCCCACTGCTGCCAACTCCTTCCCTCTTTTTCTCTCTTTCTCTCCCCTTAACATGTTCCTTCCATCATTGTGTTGGTGAAGGTATGGGACCCAGAATGTTAACCCCCTTCAGTCTTTAACTCAGCCATGCACTCACTACATCACATCGGCCTATAAGAAAAGTGAGGAAAGATTGCCTTGGAACATTACTTTATTTTATTTTTTTTTCTTTCGAGTAAGTTTTTTGTTCTGGTGCAAGTTGTTTTCACCCGGTAATACCTGGCAAAGGGAACAATAGACAGGGTTTTCGAATCTGAATTGAAGGAAAAGAAAAATACGACAATGATAATGTTAATAATAGTAATAATAATGATGATGATAGAAGTATTCAACGTTGCTTTGTGGGGGGAAAAAGTACTCATGAGAAAGTAAGTCATTGAATAAACATTGCGTTTTGAATGTGGCATTAGTCTGCATTAGTTTTATCAATATTTTTGTTTTCTGGTTGGTGGGGACAAGTTACGTGGCGATGACCAGCGATCCTCTGAACCACAATGAGTGCGCTGGAGTGTGTGTGTGTGTGTGTGTGTGTGTGTGTGTGTGTGTGTGTGTGTGTGTGTGTGCGTGTGCGTGTGCGTGTATGCATACCGGTCATCACCCCCTTGGTACTGCCAGCTGTTTGATTTGTTATTGCACTCTGTACTAACCCCTGGTGGTGTGTTTGGGGTGGGTCATGGTACCGCTGTAGGGGAGAAGGAAGTGACATGGAGTAGACCACGTGTCTGTGTGTGTGTGTGTGTGTGTGTCCATTGCTATATATGTTAAGACTATCACTCGTTTTGCATTTATTTACCTCTGGGTTGAAACGTGGTGGTGGTGGTGGTGGTGGGCCAATGACCCCGTGTTGGAGGTGACTACCCTGTGTTCGCTGCGGAGAGAGAGAGAGAGAGAGAGAGGAGAGAGAGAGAGAGAGAGAGAATATATTTCCTGCCTAAGGTTAACGTTGTGTGTAGTACATATATACGTATACAGCCATAGCCTAAGTACAGTGTCTTGTGCAAGTCATAAAGTAATGGCTATGTACTGTACGTATAGCTTAACCGTGTACGTTTGCTTTCACCAATAACGTACATAAATCAGGTTCGTATCACCTTACCTGTGTGTCGTGTGTACGTGTACGTGTACGTGTAGGTTGGTGTAGGTGCTGCAAGTCTGTATGTAACGTCATGGGTCGCCAGCGGCACCGTTACCTCGGCCTCTCCAGAACTCACTCACCTCCATCCACCCTTCCCTCCCTCTTCCATGCCCTCTCCCACCTCTTGTCCTTGTCTTTTTTCCTCCCTCCCTCTCTCCCTCTCTCCTTCTCTCCCTCCCTCCCTTCCCACCTTCCACCTTACTCGTCCTCCCTTTCTCTCTATCTTTCCATGTTTCAGGCGGCAATTCTCCCTCTTGCATATTTTCATTTCTTTCCTTCTTTCCTTCCTTCCATTACTTATGCTCCTATTTTCCTTCCCTCCTTTAATTAATATGGTCACAACATCTTCCTTTTCTTATATCATATTTCTCTCTTTATCCTTTTTATTAATTTTCCTTCCTCCACCCATTCATCCATGCCTCCTCCTCTTTTTTTCCCCCTTTCTCCACACTCGCCTTTCCCTCTGCTTTCTCACACACTTATTAATTATTTTCCTCCATCGTCCTGTCACCGCCACCGTTGTCGTCATTTTCCTCCTCCAACTGGTGTTACTCGAGGGAGAGAGAGAGAGAGAGAGAGAGAGAGAGAGAGAGAGAGAGAGAGAGAGAGAGAGAGAGAGAGAGAGAGAGAGAGAGAGAGAGATCCAGTATGTGTATGTATGTGTATGTGTGTGTGTATATAATTGTGTATCCGCTCTGGATTTTCCCCGTGTAATCCAGTTGAAGGGATGTGGGAGAGCGGAGGAGCTTGTTAAATGTAAAAACCCTTCAAATATTAGTAGTATTGCTTATGTACTAATAACATGAGTGGTGGTGGTGGTGGTAGTAATAGGCGAGTACTCATGCAAGAGTCAGGATTTTGTTACTTAATTCGTGTTAGGTAATAGCCTTGTATGTGCATGTGTCTATCTGTGTGTGTGTGTGTTTGCATTTGCGTTCTATTTATCTCACCCTTTGCTTTCTACGTCGTTTGGTGGAGGTATGTGCAGGAAGGATGCTTGGGGGAGAGTGAGAGTTGATAATGTTTACTGCGTCACTCATCAAAGCGTGTGTGTGTGTGTGTGTGTGTGTTGGTGAGTGTTTTGTTTTGGTGTGTGCGTCGTTGGCTGCGGGGGAAGTTTGGGTGACGCTGTTGGGTGCAAGTGTGGATGGAGAGGTAATGGGGATGGGGATGGGGAAGACAGGCAGGGATGGGAGGGAGGAAAAGGGAGAGGGAGAGGGGTAAGGAGGAATTGAAACATCTTGAAACGTAGCAGTGATGTGTCATGTCGGATGGTAGTCACTTTTTTTTTCCACATCCGACTGGGTCTCTCTCTCTCTCTCTCTCTCTCTCTCTCTCTCTCTCTCTCTCTCTCTCTCTCTCTCTCTCTCTCTCTCTCTCTCTCTCTCTCTCTCTCTCTCTCTGTTGCAGATGAATTTTCCCTTGTTGTTTAAACCGGAACTTTCATGCAAGGACTTATTAGAAACAAGAAAAGGGTAATTCCAAACCCGTGCATGACACACACTCTCTCTCTCTCTCTCTCTCTCTCTCTCTCTCTCTCTCTCTCTCTCTCTCTCTCTCTCTCTCTCTCTCTCTCTCTCTCTCTCTCTCTCTCTCTCTCTCTCTCTCTTTGACCGCCTTCCATATCAGATCAACCATATTTTCCTACTACCACGCATTCCCCTCATCGTCTATTCAGTCAGATAGACACGAGGAAAACAAGAATTAAAAAGCTAGCGTGATGCGCACACTCGGCAAGTGACATCATCAGTCTCTTCTCGATAAACCGGCCATGTATCAGTTCTTTTCTCGCAAGTCTTGATGCACCCACCCACATGCGCAGAGGAGAGAGAGAGAGAGAGAGAGAGAGACGGTGCATTCAACATCAAGGTATGCTCTTTGAAGAAAAGCGAGACAGATAGACAAGCATACAGACGTATATAATTACTATAATAAGAAAATTCTAAGGAAAGAGAGAGAGAGAGAAAGAGATTACGAGAATAATACAGAATTCCAAGGATGAGAGAGAGAGAGAGAGAGAGAGAGAGAGAGAGAGAGAGAGAGAGAGAGATTCCAAGGATGCGTGCCGGGGAAGAGTGGGAGACCTGCGTCAAAAGGAGGATGACGTAGGCGGGAACCCAGCCGGTGACGTCATGAAGTGGGCGGGGCGGGGCGGGGCGGGGCTGGTGTAGTGGTGGTGGTGGTGGTGGTGGAAGGACGGAGGATGAGGAGAGCGGGGGTGCCAAGTGTATCCAGGAGGGAGGCAGGCCGGCCGGCATTTCCTTCTTGGGGTTAATTCTGTTTGTTGTTTCCTAAAGATTATCACTCATGGAAAATCCCAAATCCTGCCTCCCTCTCCTCATGCTCCTCCGATTATGGTGTGGCTCGTGGCAAGGCTACTAATGGTGGTGGTGGTGGTGGTGGTGGTTGACAGATAGTTACTTGAAGGAATTTATTTGCTGGTGTTATATAGTATGGGTTAAGAATGTGGATGGCGGTGGTGTTAGTTAATGAAGGTTGGCAATTGTTGTTGTTGGTGGTGGTGATCGTTGTGATGGTAGTGGTGGTGTTGGTGTTGTACATAAGTGTGTGTCCCAATCATGGAAGTTACTCTGTGTGTGTGTGTGTGTGTGTGTGTGTGTGTGTGTGTGTGTGTGTGTGTGTGTCAGAACCTCATCTCACCACCACCACCGTCCGGCTGATGACACTATTAATCAGCATCAACACACATGACTTAATCATTCAAACACCTCATTGCCTGCCCTGCATTGCCTCATTGACACACCAATGACACATCGCATCCTCCTCCTCCTCCTCCTCCTCCTCCTCCTCCTCCTCCTCCTCCTCCTCCTCCTCCTCCTCCTCCTCCTCCTTGAAGGTAGAGATTAGGGATGACCTGAAAAGGACGAAGAAGAGGAGAGAGAGAGAGAGAGAGAGAGAGAGAGAGAGAGAGAGAGAGAGAGAGAAAGGCAGTTCGGACAAGTAGCAATTCTCTCTCTCTCTCTCTCTCTCTCTCTCTCTCTCTCTCTCTCTCTCTCTCTCTCTCTCTCTCTCTCTCTCTCGTGACGTGTACACGGTGAGTGATACACAGAAATAAGTCAGCGATAAAACAGCGATAACGTATCAGTTGACGGTCGTAATCGCGCTTGCGGGGGCGATTCAGCAGAGGCCAGGCGATAGCACGCACCTGGCTGGCTGTGTACGTGTGTGTGTGTGTGTGTGTATGTATATATATATATATATGTGTGTTTGGGGTGGGGGGCAGCCAGGGGCGGTGGGGGTAAGGTAAGGGTTTGCGTAACAGCTCGTCATGTAACAGGTGGCCCTTGTCACTGTGTGTGTGTGTGTGTGTGTGTGTGTGTGTGTGTGTGTGTGTGTGTGTGAACCGAACAGTGAATGGGTAACAAGCGTAAAGCAGGATGAGAAGTGGTGGTGGTTGTCATGGTTGTGCTGTATGTAATATTTGTTTTTAATGCCTTGACACTCAAAGCAATAAAAATAATGGTTGTCTATTGACTGTTATAATGGTAATGGTGGTGATAGTATTAACAACCACCAAACCTAACAGTACAGCTAAGAACCTGTTACGTAGCTACTATAATTAACTTAGTTGACGCTGTGCTGGCCTTATATGGACAAACGGCGTACATGGACCTTGATATTGAACGAGGGGGAGAAAAAAAATCATTTGTCAGGCGAGGCCCCGCTAGGCGAGCAGCTGAGCCATGAAAAGCTTGACCGCTACCTCCACCCTTCCATGCACTGCAAGCGTCTGGAACATGGAAAATTCTATAGTGTTCTCTCTTGTTCTCTTTATTTATTTTTTGTTCTTTCTATCTATATATCTATTTTTCTTTCTCGCTCTTTCATCCAACAATGAGATGAAAATCATAAAGGACTTCTTATTAATAGATTTATTTTATGTCTTGTTCTGTCAAGAGAGCAATTAGGGAAGGTTAGTTTTACCTCCTTGGGCCTTTGTGACCAACCAATTGAGAGAGAGAGAGAGAGAGAGAGAGGGAGAGAGAGAGGAGAGAGGAGTAGAGGGAGACAGGTAACAGGCAAGCAAGGTAGGTATGGAGGCAGACTTCCAGGAAAGGGTTGGTAGGGTGGAAAGGTGAGGAAGATAAACAAGATTTAGTAAGGATTTTTAAGGGCGAGGGTCCAGTGTGGTTGTCGTGGTGATGAGGCCGGCGAGGTAAAGGAAGGACAAGTGAAGGGAGGCATGGGGGATGAGTGGCG
Source organism: Metacarcinus magister (assembly GCA_029783475.1). Classification (NCBI taxonomy): domain Eukaryota; kingdom Metazoa; phylum Arthropoda; class Malacostraca; order Decapoda; family Cancridae; genus Metacarcinus; species Metacarcinus magister. Next base: position 9,930,586 of record JAPQNM010000018.1, read on the forward strand.
TGAATGGGGGGGGGGAAGCAGGTGCGCAGTTAGCAGGTTAGGGACCTCCACCATGTGTCACCTACTCTGACCTCCAGCTATACGCCACGCCGCCACCAGATGACTCTGCTTGATTTCCATGAACTTGTTATTATTAGTATTATGTAGTAGCAGTAGTAGTGTTGTTGTTATTGTTATTATTACTATTATGAGTGTAGTGTTTATCATATACACTCTTACTTATCATCTCATTGGTATATAATCAAATTCTCTCTCTCTCTCTCTCTCTCTCTCTCTCTCTCTCTCTCTCTCTCTCTCTCTCTCTCTCTCTCTCTCTCATACAGTGAGAACATTTTGTCGCATCGTTGGATTACTGCGGTGGTGTTTTTTGTTGATGTGGCTGGGGCGGCGATGGTGGTGGTAGTGCTAGTACAGTTAGCAAATACCTAACATTCTTTCATTAATCCCCATCAGCAGTAGAGGTGTGTGTGTGTGTGTGTGTGTGTGTGTAAGGATTGTTAGGTTTTGAGTTTGTACAAGAATCCTCGGTATTAGCGGTGGTTACGAAAGTATGTGTGCATGTCTGTGTGTGTGTGTGTGTGGAGTTAAAGAGATAAGCAGTGAATAGGTAAACAGTGGCTCACAGATTGCTGGATGGCGTAGCAGACAAACAAACGTGCGTGGTGGTCAAAGAACTCGATGAGGCCGGTGAATGACTTCCCTGCCTGGCTGTGTGTGTGTGTGTGTGTGTGTGTGTGTGTGTGTGTGTGTGTGTGTGTGTGTGTATGTATGTATGTTAATAGTACTCTCCCTGCTTATGCCATCCACAGACGCGGAGATGAACGGTGTGGTAGTATAGTTTAGGGTGTGTGTGTCCGGCTGTCCACAACTTGAGGTAGATTCCACAGTACCTGGCGCCTTCCGGTGTAAAATGTTGGGTTGAAAGGCGTAAAATATGGGAATTTTCATAACGAACGCAGTGTTTATAGAATTGTTCTTCTAAATTCATTGACGTGTTTTCTCTTCCAGTATTTTTCCATTTTTATTTTTTAACCTCTGTGCCTTTTTGTGAAGAGAAACAAAACATTTAAAATTGACTAGCGCCGCTGACGGAGTCGGGTGTGTGGGTGTTGGCCTTGGAGGTCACCCATCTGCGCCTCTGTTGGGCTCTGCTGAAATGGCGGGAAGCTCGACGGTTGGCTCACTGTTTTGTGCCGATGTAACACTGTTGAGGGAGGGATGGAGGGACGGGACTGGCAATACCAACAAAAGTTTTTATGCAAAAGTAAGGTAAAAACGGATCAGGCTCAATGAAAACTTCTTTCAATAATGTATTATTATTTTGTTATTATTACTACTATTATTGTTATTATAATGATCATCATTATCGTTTGCATCGTCATCATAAGAGCACTAGCATCTGCCTCTATTACCACCAACGGGCCGCGTGCCCAGCTGGCCTGTCCGGGATTCCCAAGAAATGACTGCGTAATAGGCTTGTACTCCTGGTGTGTGTGTGTGTGTGTGTGTGTGTGTGTGTGTGTGTGTGTGTGCTGAAACATTCTGTAGTGTGCCGCGTTGTATATTGTTGTTTGTTTAACCATTACTGCTTTCATTGCATTGTGCAGGTGTGGGACTGGAGATCAGTGGCGGGAAGGTGGCTGAGTGGGTGGGGTGAAGCCGCCGCCCGCCGCCCCAGGGTACAGGTTACTCACCCCGGGAGAATGATAGAGAGAGAGAGAATTTCCCGCCAAAAAAGAAAAAATGCGTCTCTTTAGTCAGTCAGGAAGGAAGTAAAACCTGTCAGCGTCCTATAGGAATCTTCCCGTCCCTTGTTTTACCTTTCGTGGGCTGGGAAAGCAAGGCGAGGTAAGCGAGTGAGTGAGTGTACGCGGAGGGAAGTGTGCCTCGTTGGTGAAGAGAACACATTCTTGGGGAAATATCGGAAGGCTGTTGCACCCGATCATTGAAAGGGGAGGATTGGGGGGGGGGTGATGGGAGGTGATTCCAGTGAGGGTTCTGGATCTCTACTTCCTCCCTTCCCTCCCTCCCTTACCTCACCACATCCTCCATCCAGTCTTCCGTTAGCGTTCTCTCTCTCTCTCTCTCTCTCTCTCTCTCTCTCTCTCTCTCTCTCTCTCTCTCTCTCTCTCTCTCTCTCTCTCTCTCTCTCTCTCTCTCTCTCTCTCTCACACACATGTGCAATCCCGTGATGGTCCTGTGTGTTGGGTGCAAGCAGTGTAGGGCGAGGAGGGAGGGGAAGTGGATATGGCATAACGGAGGAGTTGGCTGGGGACTAAGGGCCGTGATATGCGTTGGGAGGATGACGAGCGTTGAGGTGCTATGAGGGCGGGCCAGAAGTGGTGATGGTGGGAGGGCGGGAGGGAGGGAGGGTGGAAGGTAGAGAGGGTGAGGATGGGGGTTGATGTCCGGCCGCCCAGCACTCTGCCACGTGACTCATCCAGTTAGAACTCCCGTCTCCTCCTCCTACTCCTTCTCCTCTCCCTCCTTCCCGCAAAGACCTCAACGTATGTACTCAAGATGGACCTTATTAGACGCTGCATTGTATTGGTTTTAGGAGGTAGGGAGGAGGGAGGAGGGGAGTGTTGGGGGATTGTGCGGGGAGGAGGAGGAGGAGGTGGGTTGGGGATGGGGTGTAGGGAGAGAGGACGTCGGCCTTTTGAGCGGTGTGGTGGCGTGGCCTTGACTTCCCAGCAGCGAACTTTGTGTGTGTGTCCCCCTCCCCCATGTCTCTCACCCAGCGTCCGTCCCCAAGCTCCCCACACCCATCCCTTCCCATGTGTACCCATACTCGTTAGTCCCCTCACCTCCTGCACCTGCCCAAGACCGTGACACAGCACCGTGCAGAATTAGCTTACCGAAGGAGGAGGTAGTGTTGGGTATAGTGCGATTATGTAAGTGAGGAGAAGAGGAGGGAGTAATAGGTGTTTTCAGTGAAGCAGTTTATAATGTTGCAGCCTTGAGATTCAAGTGACACCACCATTCATCTCTCTCTCTCTCTCTCTCTCTCTCTCTCTCTCTCTCTCTCTCTCTCTCTCTCTCTCTCTCTCTCTCTCTCTCTCTCTCTCTCTCTCTCTCTCTCTCGTAGTTGTTGCATCCTGCTATTTGATCCCTCACTCCTTCTATACTACCCTTCTCGTTTCCTCCTCACTCCTCTCTCCTCGACTTCATCCTCCTCAACTTCCTATCCTCCTCACCCTCCACTCCATAATCTTCTTCCTCGTGGCTAGACGCGTGAGCGAGAGCGTAGAGTGCGGGAGGATAAGCACAAAGAAGCGCTGTGGGGGCGTTGGGGTAGAAGCGGCAGCCACAGGAGGATGAAGAGGAAGCTATGCCCTTGCAAGTCGAGGCAAGGAGCTAGTTGACTTATGGAAACGCTTGGTTGGTTGACTGACTCCCTTCCTGACGGTGTGAAGGCAGGAAGTGAGGACGAGGGGGTGTAGAGGTGTGGGTATACGATGACGTCATAAGTGTTGGGGGAGAGCTTTGTGAAGGGAAGGAGGAATGAACTGAGCTTTGTGTGGTGGTGGTGGTGGTGGTAGTGTGTTGCAGTTTGGTGTGACGTGGTGGTTGCACAATGATGAGACTCGCTGCAATCAGTGTTTGCGTGGGTCAAGGCGATGTTACAATTAGCGTGTGATGCGATTTCGTGCAGTACAGTGTAGTGAAAACATAAGTAGAGAAAAATACAAAGAACTTATATAATGTTAGCGGGGGGGAAAAATACACAAGTTAAAAAATGAAGTCAACTTGGGTGTAAACATAAGGTGAGCACAGTTCCAGAAAGGTAAACTTGTCCCCATAAATTAAGTAGCACAACCATACCTGTGCGGCAAGGTTAGAGGCCAGCCAGTCAGTATATGGCCAGTGGGGATGTCTGTTGCGTGTAGGCCAGTTGTACGTACCCTTGTTTTTGTCTCCCCATGTGTAGAGGGACGGATTGGGAGAGAAGGGGGTGAGGCACGCGGACGGATGACTTATTGTGAAGGTATGATTGTGTGTCGGTTATATAATGATATATATAGTGAAGGGATGATGGTGTGATAGGTGGCTGTAGTGTTGGGGAGGAGGAGGGAGAGTGTGTGGGAGTGTTGTGTGTAGGATAGGACCTTGAAATGTGGTGTTGGTTATCAGGGATGAGTTACAGAGGTAGGGGTAGTGGTGGTAGTGGTATGTGGGAAGGGGTGATGTTATATAGGATGTTGGGGTGAGATAGATGAAGGTCCGTGTGGTGTAGGGAGCGAGGTATGAGGAATGGAATGAAGCTTAATATGTCTGTTAGGTGAGTGGTTTTATATACTTGTACAAAGGAAGAACAGACAGCAACAGTCCTACTGGACCTAACGAGGCTGTCTGTTTAGCTACACTACTACTTTAATATCTACTTGATAGAGACTAAAGAACAACACAGTGGAAGGCTCCTCCCCACCCACCCCTCCCTCCAGCCGAAGCTGGCCGGAAGTTGTGAGGGTGGCAGAGGTAAACTGTAGTGACTGTGGCATGGACGATGATGTCTGGGCAATGGTGGTGTTGGTAGCGCGGGAGGGTTTGGCGTGGTTGTGATGGTGTGGGGAAGGCTTGGGGTGGGCGGGGGGCAGCGCGGGTGGATGGCTCAGTGCGGGTTCAACGCTCGGGATCGACGCTCGGGACGCCACGACGCAACACAGCAAGCGCGTCTTGTCCCAGCTGACTCGCCTCGCCTCCTCCCTCCCTCCCTAGCTTTATATTCCTTTCACATATCTCCCAACATTTTCTGTCTTATTACCCCAGCTGATTATCTCCGTTGGGGTTCTCCTTAACCTTCCCGCTTCCCCGCTCTGACGCCATGGTGTCCAGTATATCCCGACGCCTCATCCTCATCCTCATCCTCCTTGTCGGTGATACATGTATAGTGCGTATACAACACCATTGGAGGGACGGGAAGGAGAGACGGAGAAGAGCTGGTTGCCAAGTCTTGTATGCAAACGAAGAAGAATTTTGCGTCTCAGCTCATACAAACGGATGAGCAAACACAGTGAGGAGGATTGATATGGTGTTTGAGACTTGACTGTTGCTCTTCTTTATGCCTTGAGTTTCCTGTGTTGTCTAGCTTGTGTGTGTGTGTGTGTTGTGGTGTGTTTTCACAAGAGATGTTTTGTGCTGTGTTGTCTACCGCTGTGTCATGCTGCTTCCCTGAGCGGTCACATCCCTTCCCTCTCCTCCATACTCCACTTCACCCACCCTCACTCCCAAACCCCCGCTCCCCACATTGCACAGGTGTCAGGATAGGTGTCCGCTCCGTCATTGACCCCGCCCTCACTCCCATGAGATTCCGGAAGCACTCCTCCCTCCCACACCCTTCCTCTGCACTCGCCTCGTTTGTTGCTGCAGTAATTGTCATGGTACTGCTACAGAGCAACCCAGCCCCTATCCGTGTGCAGGCAGCCCCTCCCGTGTG